>CAJFCX010000326.1:0-22682 GCA_904066255.1 Eimeria sp. OTU-X
GGATGCTGATTAGAATGTGCAACACAACATCCAGGTGCATTCCAGTTAAGAGGAGACGTACCTGTCACGCCCGCTTAATTTAGCATCATTGTCGAGTTGAAGATGTTGCCAAGCCTAAATATTCTCTGGAGGAAACTCTCTAATGCCTGCTAGTGACCTCCCGTTCTACTGTGTTGTAGTGAAGGTCCCAGTTTGAGCGAATAACATCCACCGGTCTAACGGTCCGGTGTCGGAGCGTCCCACCGTGCGTGCATTCAGGGAGTGGGATAGACGCCAAATAATCTACCGTTGATACAGAGATGGGGTATTCCCCTGAGCCATCTGACACTCGTTATGGCCAGAAGCAGGCTACTCGCCATAGATATCAATGATGATTGCTCCATTAGTTCAATAGCGACATTCGCTGCAGCTACGTCGCGAGCAGATAGTGCGTTATCGTATCCAGTTGACTGGGCAAATCGGTTTCCGGCAGGAACGAAACTCCTGTTTACCACCGAAGGCAACTTAGGATATCCTTGTAACTGAAGGTTTGACACTGGCCGTCGTGGAAAGCAGATGGTGTGTTCCATTGACTTGATGCCCTACCGCAGGGTGCGAGGATTGAGAAGTGCACTGAAGGCTGCTACTTTCAAGCTGTTCTCGACCACAAAACCTTAGCGGGCGACAGGCTTTTGTCAACACATGCAGGCACCGCCATTTAGGCTTTAGAGCATGTGCCGCTCAGGCATTGGGCAACCCTGCGAAGGTGCCTGCTGAATCAACAATCACTCAACAGAAGGTGAGAACGATTCAAGAAGACCACTTACAAATATGAATTTGTTTTGGGGTTGCCACGGAATGTTATACCTTGAATAGATTCTCCAACACAAGCCACTAAACAGCCAGCGTCTGACGTCCTTGCTGAAACAGGCGTTCGATTGCCATTTGCGGCTTCGATTCGATTCGGACGGTCGAATTGGCTGCTGACTGACTCGTTGCCTTCCTCGAGTAGGTCACCCCCAAGGGCATGTGAGAAGGACACACCGAAGGTCAGATGCTAGGGGATGAGGGCGACACTGCAGAAGAGCCAAATAATCTGCTAATAGTGGATCGATATCTTGGATTTTCAGAAGTTCGGCGGTTTACATATACATCACCGGGTCCGCCGAGGTCTGTCTAAGCGTGCACCCTGAACGACCCAATGCAATTTCGTGCATCATCCATCACAAAGCTTCCTTTCTGTATAGCAGGCGAGGCTAGTGCCTCACTTGGGGGTTCCCCCCTCCTCGGCGTTGTGGATTCAGCAAGTACGAGCTGCCCCAATCTGCCATTGTGAAACAGTGGATAATTGGCCTGTCAGAGCTGTCTGTGTTGTGAGCATAAAGGCATCGTGAATAAATCAGTTTTGCTGTCCCTACCTATTGATGTTTTATATAGATGCATGAATGTTTTCTTGTGGTGAAATGGTCAAATGTGGTGTGTACTGGGTCAGTCGTGTTGAGCGTTGGTTGTGTGCCGTTCTGGTTAGCATTACGAACTGGCAGGTATGCGGGTGCCTGTAGGCAGGCTTCCTGCACTGTGCTAGAATATGGACAGAGCCGTAATGTGCTGAACTCCCCACAGTGATGGGGTACGGGTCCAAAATCCCCTCTAGCCGGGATCGAAGACGTCCTATAACACGGTGGTTGCTCATCGGTCTGTTAATCTCCGTGCCCATCGCTAGCCCACCAATCCCCTGCAGCGTAGCTTGTATTCCGTGCACTATTGTTTGTAGCTCTTTGCCTCGGGACGGAGCCTGCTTGTGGACCAACTAGCCCAGGTTGTTGCTATGCAGCTCCATTAACTTGCTTGTTTGATTCCTCGTTCTCTGGGAGTTTATTCATAGTATCCGTATCAGCACGAGCGAACATTGATCGCGTTCGACATGCCATGTGAAAATGGCTCCTACAGAAGCAAACGTTGATGCCCTCTAGGTCCATCCACCGATTCGCCAAATGGTGTACCTGCCTTCTCGGGTATAGCCGTCGAAATTTCCAGTGTGGGATGAGCTTTTGCATACACGTGGCCTTGAATGACCTGCGGCTCTTCGGGTTGGCGGGAACGACGCTGTTTGCTACGTTGACGGGAATTCCCGGATGTGTCGACTGGAGATTCTACACGTCGACGCTTGCGCTTGCTCTGTCGACATTCCCCTATGGGTGTGCCTGCAGGAAGTGCGGAGCTATAGACTCGTCTTTCCCCCTGAAATCCACTTCCACTTACTCTTACCTTATAACAACTATGTGACAAAGACGAATGCGGCTTGCTACTTTGTCGATGGGGTGCGTTTTTGCATATAGTCAAGGGCGGACCAGAAAGTGTGTTGAATTGGCATATTGCCGCGGGACTACATATGAGGCTCTGATCAAGCGTTAAATGCTGTTGGATGCAAGCTTCTGTGCACTGCAAATCACGCTGTAGTTGCGCCGCCATTCCGGAACCCGCGTGAGTGAGTTGGCGTCTCCTACAGTGGACACACCCGTCAGACGCATGGCTACGCTGTTGCTGGGCAGGCTCCGATGTCCCCGAAAGCCCCGTTCCTCTCGGCCACGCGACAGAACGTACGACCTACCCGAAGCGACTATGTACAAGCGTGACTTGGTCTTTGTGTTCCCTCGGGATGATTGGCTCTCGGGCGTATTACCTGGCAACAGCACATAAACAGGCAGCCGCACGACTACTCGTGGACACTGGCATTGAATTGCCATTAGAGGCTTCGATTCAATCTGGGCCACCGAATTGACTGCTGACTGACTCGCTGGCGTCCTCCATCAGGGCACGACGCAAGGGCCTGTGAGGGGGATACATCGAAGACCAGATGCTAGCGGATGAAGGCGACACTGCAGATGAACCAAATAATCTGCTGACGGCGGCTGGATGTCCCGGATTTTCAGCAGTTCGGCGGTTTATATATACAGTACCGGGTCCGCCGACGTCTGTCTAAGCGTGCGCCCTGAACGACCCAATGCAATTTCGTGCATCATCCATCACAAAGCTTCCTTTCTGTATAGCAGGCGAGGCTAGTGCCTCACTTGGGGGTTCCCCCCTCCTCGGCATTGCGGATTCAGCAAGTACGAGCTGCCCCAATCTGCCATTGTGAAACAGTGGATAATTGGCCCGTCAGAGCTGTCTGTGTTGTGAGCATATGGGCATTATGCAATAATCAGTTTTGCTGTCCCTACCTATTGATGTTTTATATAGATGCATGAATGTTTACTTGTGGTGAAATGGTCAAATGTGGTGTGTACTGGGTCAGTCGTGTTGAGCGTTGGTTGTGTGCTGTTCTGGGTATATTAGGAAAGGGCATTGATACAATGGGTGGACGCGAGCAGGCGCGGCGCAAGAAAGCACTGTTTTGTGGCTGGTGGGTGGCTTGTGTAAAAGCTTGGGATTCACAGTCCTAATGTTTGGTAGACGGCAACGATGGATGCGTGTTGTCTGTTGTTGTTGATGGGTCTGTCCGTAATTCAGTATGTGGTGACCAGTTAGTGCGTTGCATTGGCGTAGTGGTGAATCGCCCGGTATGAACTTGGAAGGTCGCGCTCAATGCTGTTGGGTAAGATCTCTTATTTGCAGGTGGCTCTATATATGCAAGTCCGTGCATGAACGGGTGTACCCTCGTTGACGTGAGCATCAATGCAATAGTAGCTGATGAATAGGATTTGGATCCACCACGTTTCTAGAGTTTGTGGATTATGAGCACCTGCCCTTTTTCGTGCCGGTGAACGGTTCAACACTGTACTGTACTGTGTGTTGACCATTTATGGGTGCAGCTTAGGTGGTTCGAGATATGCATTAGGTTGTGCGCAAAGCATGGACAGCACGACCTTAGATGTATAGTTGTACACCAACTACTTTATTTGTTCCCGGGCCAGAGCGGATGTAAAGCGACGTACGCGCTGCGAGTCATTGTTTGGCTCTGTTCACGCGCGAGCATTCCAGGAGCGATTTCACGGCATTAAAGCCCCATGGTGGAGATATGGTGCTAGATGAATGCGAAACTGAGAAGCGTGATTACCAAAAGGCTTTCTGGATTTTGACAACTATTTTACGCTGGACTGTCGGAAGGAGTGTCCCAACGCTATCACCAGAGGATAGCTCTTCCGGTGGTCGCATGCTCCCTCGTTCACATAGTTCTGCCGGTTCCGCATTCAGGGAGTACAGGCACTCCACAGGCTCACTTCGCCAGAAACGCTACAATCATTGCCGCACTTTTTTGGAGAGTTTTCGTTGCATGAGCTTTGCATATACCGGAGCTTCTACTTTGCTGGGGGGTGTGGAGGGCAGATCGTGTGTTGCATTGAGCGTCTGTCCCAGCACGAGCAAGCAGCGCCAAACGATATGCATTGCTGTCGACGTTAAGGGGGTCGCACGCCCCTGTAGGCAGCTAAGAGTTGCGCCACATACTGGTTTTAGCTACGTTTCCTTTCGGGGGGAGCTGGCAGTTGCGTTGGCGCACCTAAGTGCAATGTGCCGCTTTTGAAGCGTCCGTTCGCGCGTCTGCAGCAGCGAAGTGCATCACCAGTGAGACCAGGACATCTGCGCTCCTCCATGTGGTCCACGCAGCTAGTACGGAATGCCCATATGCTCCCTTTCGCATACGCCGAGTCTACTACACCACTACCCTGTATGAGTCTATTCTGACGCAGCCATTGCTCGGCCGCCTGACATGCTTTGCTACTGTCTATGTGCGATGTTGCCTCTAGCGCCACCCAACTATTAAACCAACTATTTACGTTTGTGAAAGGTTGGCTTCCCCGCAACATTGGATCTGCTGCTCGGTCACATATGGTGTACGAATCGACTGGGCATTATGCCCCTGTTTATCCTAACGCGGCTGTGAGCACCAGAATCAAATGCGGCGCAGCCAAAGTCTCGATCAGGCGGTGTATGTCAACAAAAGGGCTAGAGAGTGTGGCCAACTCATCTGTGGTTGTCGGCGTTGTGCATGCAGCCAGTACGCATTGCTAACATGGCAGTTTATGGGGGAATGCGGCATTGCCCTTTTGCGGGCCTTATACACGGTGACTGGCACCGGAGGGGATCTATGAGTGGGGCGATCCATCCCCCGTTCATGTTCTCAAGTTATCTGCAACGAAACCGAAACATGCCGTTGGTTAATAAGGATGTTACGCGCAGCGTTGGTGCATTCATCCATGCATATGACGTCCAGAGACATGTGGGTTGGGCCGGAGAGGCTTTGCATTATCTTAGCAGAAGGTGAACGGGGGAGGTATGCTGTGCAGGGTATGGCCCCTCGCTTTCTTCGTCTAGAGCGCCGCTCTGCTACGACACTTACAAATCGGTACATCACAGCAAAGGGCTCGTCAGTGATATGCCGACGTATATGCGGGAGCACGGGCACTAGTGAACCTAGCTCCCACGCATACCATTATGTGGTGGGGCGATGAGGTATTACGCAACTGCAATCTCGTCATTGCTCAACCACATCACAGCCCGTGAGACTGCCATCCAACGTCTTTGTCCGGTCGTCTAGATATATTTGTGCAATTTTAGGTCCGCCACAACTTTGCCACAAACTGCGCAATCACATATTTTGTACGAATGCAACGAAGTAAAAGATGCGAGCCACTGTTTGGCTCTGTTCACGCGCGAGCATTCCAGGAGCGATTTCACGGCATTAAAGCCCCTTGGTGGAGATATGGTGCTAGATGAATGCGAAACTGAGAAGCGTGATTACCAAAAGGCTTTCTGGATTTTGACAACTATTTTACGCTGGACTGTCGGAAGGAGTGTCCCAACGCTATCACCAGAGGATAGCTCTTCCGGTGGTCGCATGCTCCCTCGTTCACATAGTTCTGCCGGTTCCGCATTCAGGGAGTACAGGCACTCCACAGGCTCACTTCGCCAGAAACGCTACAATCATTGCCGCACTTTTTTGGAGAGTTTTCGTTGCATGGGCTTTGCATATACCGGAGCTTCTACTTTGCTGGGGGGTGTGGAGGGCAGATCGTGTGTTGCATTGAGCGTCTGTCCCAGCACGAGCAAGCAGCGCCAAACGATATGCATTGCTGTCGACGTTAAGGGGGTCGCACGCCCCTGTAGGCAGCTAAGAGTTGCGCCACATACTGGTTTTAGCTACGTTTCCTTTCGGGGGGAGCTGGCAGTTGCGTTGGCGCACCTAAGTGCAATGTGCCGCTTTTGAAGCGTCCGTTCGCGCGTCTGCAGCAGCGAAGTGCATCACCAGTGAGACCAGGACATCTGCGCTCCTCCATGTGGTCCACGCAGCTAGTACGGAATGCCCATATGCTCCCTTTCGCATACGCCGAGTCTACTACACCACTACCCTGTATGAGTCTATTCTGACGCAGCCATTGCTCGGCCGCCTGACATGCTTTGCTACTGTCTATGTGCGATGTTGCCTCTAGCGCCACCCAACTATTAAACCAACTATTTACGTTTGTGAAAGGTTGGCTTCCCCGCAACATTGGATCTGCTGCTCGGTCACATATGGTGTACGAATCGACTGGGCATTATGCCCCTGTTTATCCTAACGCGGCTGTGAGCACCAGAATCAAATGCGGCGCAGCCAAAGTCTCGATCAGGCGGTGTATGTCAACAAAAGGGCTAGAGAGTGTGGCCAACTCATCTGTGGTTGTCGGCGTTGTGCATGCAGCCAGTACGCATTGCTAACATGGCAGTTTATGGGGGAATGCGGCATTGCCCTTTTGCGGGCCTTATACACGGTGACTGGCACCGGAGGGGATCTATGAGTGGGGCGATCCATCCCCCGTTCATGTTCTCAAGTTATCTGCAACGAAACCGAAACATGCCGTTGGTTAATAAGGATGTTACGCGCAGCGTTGGTGCATTCATCCATGCATATGACGTCCAGAGACATGTGGGTTGGGCCGGAGAGGCTTTGCATTATCTTAGCAGAAGGTGAACGGGGGAGGTATGCTGTGCAGGGTATGGCCCCTCGCTTTCTTCGTCTAGAGCGCCGCTCTGCTACGACACTTACAAATCGGTACATCACAGCAAAGGGCTCGTCAGTGATATGCCGACGTATATGCGGGAGCACGGGCACTAGTGAACCTAGCTCCCACGCATACCATTATGTGGTGGGGCGATGAGGTATTACGCAACTGCAATCTCGTCATTGCTCAACCACTTCACAGCCCGTGAGTCTGCCATCCAACGTCTGTGTCCCTGTGGCCCAAGACATCAACGAGATATATTTGTGCAATTTTGTATCCTTTGCAGCATTTGTGTACATTGCTGGCAGTCTCGCGTTTACGCGTGCACCGACTATTCGATGGTTGTTCTCCCTACCGTGCGTCATGTGCACCCCAATTCAATACAACGGAGCCAAAGCCTAATGTTTTCGGTGAAGAGCGGGAGGGACAGGAGGTAGGGTGAAGCATCGTGCGCACTCCTCCGCGCCTTTTGACGCTGCGCATTCAGACGGTACGTCATGTTCGGGAACTCAGGCATGCCGGTGAAAAGTCCGGTTTTGCAGTGGAAATGTGGTGCGCTGTCGTTGCCCAGCCCCGTTCATGTTCGATATGCACTGCACTGTGGTGTTCATGTAGGCAAGTGTTTGACATCTGTGTTGGGCACAACTTGCATGCTCATCGTCCACGTTTATTGAAGTTCAGATACATGTGGTTGAGGACGGCGTTGTATGTTTTAGCAAACGGCAAACGGGGGAGAGTGTGGTGTGCTGTTTATATGTCCTCGTTCCCCTGGGCGACAGCTTTGCTGTGCTGACGAGGTGCTATCATGATATGAACTCGTTAGTGACATGCCGGCATCTGTGCGGCAGCGTATGTAAATGCATTGGGATCCTATCTCCAACGTATACCATTATGCTGTAGGGGGATGAGGTATTACGCAACTGCAGTGTAGCCATTGCTCAACCGCGTCACATCGGCGTGTATGTCCGTTTGGTCGCATTGCTCGCCCACATCCATTTAACGGCTGCACCGCATTTGATTGTGGTGCTCACGGCGTACGGTAAGAAGGACGATTGTCGACGTCTTCGTGAATTCGAAATCTCAGCAAGTTGATGCAGATAAGGAGGGAGAGTGAAGCATGGCACCTGCGTCTCCGTGCGTTTCGACGTTGGACACTCAGCCGGTACGGCATGACAGCATTGAGCTGTTTTCATGAAGGCGACGTAGTACTGCGAGTAAAAACGTTCATGATTAGTCGTTCCTTGACAATTCTGAATATTCTATATTGGACGATGTTCATTGGTATATTGTCCATTGGTATATTGTGCTGCGCTTATATTACCTTCTGGCACACTTGTTGATAGGCTTAGGCTTGTGTTTGAGGAAAGAGACCCTTTGCATGTTGTAGCTGATTATCCACACTTGACTGTGTGCTGCGCTAATTATGGTCCTTTGGGCACTTGTTGCGATTCAGAGCTGTCGTAGCAGAGCAGCGCAGTCATAAAATACAGTAACAGGACTGACCCGTATAGCATTCATTTGTGGGCGGGTTGGGTCTGAGCTACTCTGAAGCCGTTTACTCAACCGCGCCACAGACCGTGAGCGTGCCTCTATTTTGGCCAGCAGGGAACCCACCTCAACGCGAGGCTGTGCAAATTTGCTTTCGCCGATGCATATGCGAGACTCCTCGGCCACATTTGCTGTACAAAATTACCGGGACCTAAGCCACCACCATCCGCTAGGTGCGTCGTGAGCAATCACGTGCGGTTAAGCCAAAAGTCTCAGTTAATTTGTTCAAGCAGCGAATGAGATTGAAGCCGGGGACCCCCTCGTCTGAGGCAGTCGGCGTTGTGCATACAACTAGTACACAACATGGCCATGGATCGCTCTTCGGGAATGCGCCATTGACGTGGGAGGTGATGGTTTTACAGTCGGGAATGGTAAGGCGGATAGATGTATTGTGTGCCCTCCAGTTACACCGGTCAACGTTTCCCGAAAATATACCATTAGGTTGGGAGCCGGACAGGTCTTGAGATACAGTCAGACAGCAAGTGTTCGACTGCGTGAAAGACCGTGAGACTGATTATAGTAGTGCAAATGTGCGTTGTCCATATGAAGTTTCGTTCTATTGAAGGACATTAGAAGGCAGTCTGTAGACCCGTAGTTACTAGGTTTTCATCAATAGGTATGAACGTGTTTTACGCTTGCAGAATCAGGAGAGTAGGCGTCCTCCGACTGCAATACAGTGTTTACAGAACGGGCTTCCCAATGCAGTTGTGAGAAAGACGTGGAGATATAGTGCAACAGCAAGTGTTCGCCTGAGTGAAAGACCGTGAGACTGATTATAGTTGTGTAAATGTGCGTTGCCGATATAAAGGTTCGTTCTATTGAAGGACATTAGGCATTAGAAGGTAGCCTGTAAATCCATTGTTACTAGGATTCCATCAATAGCTATGAACGTGTTTTAGGCTTAGAGACTCAGGAGGCTAAACATCCTTCGACTACAATACAGAGTCTGCAGAACGGGCGTCTCAATACAGTTGTTGGAACAACGTCGGACGTGAATCTGGCGTTGACCATAGTTCCTGCCGGCGTCTTCGAGTTTGCCGTAGGTGCAACACCTTTCGCAACGTGTATGGGTACAATCTACTAGTTGCTACACCTGCTAGAAAGTATGTACCGGCCTTAAAAAACCAGCACGTTTGAAGGTAGTTGCAGCACTGTGGCCTGAAACTAGGGTGCTTGTTCCGTCCTGTGGCGCGGGTGCAGAAAAGCACAATTGTATGCTAGCTGGGAACGTTTCTCCTTATGTTTGTACTTTGCGATAATAAGACTCCACCCCGCTGGGATTTGCTTGAACGGCAGCTGCACCAACTGACTTTCGCCGAAGGAATCGATTCGGGATTAGATTGGCTGGTGTGAGATCGTGCAGTGTCACGAAAGCTTCCGAGATATTTGAGTGGGTTTGACACTCAGTGGGTTGCTCGATTTGATATTTCGTGCTGATATGCTGATCACGGCTTAATGGTTGCCGCGGGTAGAGAAACCAGCGAAGAGCCTGGTGTTTTGATCCTGCTCGTGTGCCCCCCTTTAGTGTCTTCTTTAGCTTTGATACCTCTGTTATATTTGCCGGTAGTTCGCGCGTTAGGCGGCAAATAGTGGCTATCCCGGAAGCTGCGGGGGCAAACGATATCCTCCGACTGTTTGGCCCAAGGTGTGGATATCTGCGCAGTCTAAATTCACGCATGTCGAGCTTCGCTGCCAAGTGGTGGTACTTTGTAGGCCAGGTTACGGCTTAGGCGAGTATATTTAGATTTGTGCTGGAGGTGCACACTGGCTACGTATCCCCTATTTTTGCTACTGCACTGGTTGTTTCACGGCTGTATAGTGATTCGTGAAAACTGGAGCACACGGCACTGGAATAGGCAATGGAATAGGCAATAGGCATGGCCATCAACAGCAAATGGAAAGCATGCGGAGACAATGGGCGTGTTGCGTCGTTGTCCTTTATGTTGTCATATGTCGTTGAGTATATGTTGTTACGATTTGATCATTGTTGATACCAACGTCATAGCACCCCTAAACCCTAACCCTATCCCTACATCAGACATCTGCTGTGCTGCTGATGGTGTAACTGTCCACCAGGTGCACAACGCAGTGTTGCAGCGCCCAATCGTCTTTCGAATAAACTCGACTTTGCAGTTGGCTCGATCTCCTCTGCTGAATTGCCAACTAGGTTGTGCGTACCGTGGTTCAGTGCCCGAATCATTAATTATTCTCAGCAGCATGATGGCACGATGCCTAAAATGCATTAGCAGCGGCCTAGCACAGACCCCGTCCTCTGGTACTGTCGTGTGTTGTATATTTGTTGAGTGTGTTGGCAGGCAAGACATTGCGAAGGTCCAAGCGGGAGCTTTGTATTATCTTCTTGGGTGCCTTGTTGAGTAAACATCTTCAACCCATTTGCTGTTCCTGTTTTTGACTGGGTTCACGCTCGTGCATCACATAGCTCAGGAGATCAAGGGCTACATATTTCGTAAATTGTAGGCTTTGTTTTTCTACGCTACGTCGCATGAACGCAATTAACATCTTTTGCAGATCCATGCCCTTCTACTCCGACTTAGTGCTGCCTGGCTCCTGGTGTGCTACATGGTTATGTATTTCATATCGATATGAATAAGATATACTACGTTCGTGACATGTGTAGAGAGTGCCAGTAATTTTTCCGCACAATCCGTGAAGTTATTGGCACCGTTTTTTCGCAGTACATCCTCGATCCATCGTGCCTCTTTACCCTTGATGATGAAACTCTTTAGACTGTGCGCATTGCTTCGCGTTCCTTCGGAACTTTCCACCTTCCCCTTGGAAGAACAAAAACGCCCAAAAGTTTTGCACTTCTAGATAACCCTTTTGTTTTTATAGCCGACAGAAATAATTGCTTCTTGGCCTGCGTAGTGGAGGACCAGATCACGCAGCTAGTGAGTCAGCAAAAATGTGTTAAGTTGTGCATTCACAATGTAAGCGTTGAACGGCCCCACCCATCTACCGTGATTCACATTGTATATCATGTTGCGTCATCGATCTATTCAGTCTAAGGCATAATATAACAGCACAAATCTAACTTGCTATTTTGAACTCCAGATGGTGCGTGGACAGTGTCATGTGTTGCTGGCACGAAGAATCGTCTCCGCGTAAACGCGAACCAGGAAGTTCGAAAATGCCTGCATTCGTTACTGAGCAGAAGGTACGTGCCCTTAGGCGTAGACAGCGTCTATGTTACAATTTGACGGGCACGGTTAGAGCTTGCCGCATACATTATGTGCGAGCATAAGTGCCTACATTGTTCGGATGCGCGCGATGCTACGCTGGTTGGAAAAAGCACTTTAGCAACCACCACAGGGGCCTGTGGCCTTACTGGTAGATGGTGGAAACACGCAAATGCACGATTCCGCAAAAACAGACCGACCGAGGCGCCTTCCTGATTTAGCGCGGTTGTCGCTCGAATTGCACCAGCAAGTGTGTCCCGCGAATTCATTCTTGATATTGCCTGTTGCCGAAAGTTTTCTTTCTAGAGCATGCGGTCTCCGGGGATGCGCGGGATGCACTGTTAGCACTGATTCTTGTGCTAGACGGGGTTGCGGAGCAGCAGCCACCAGCTTACGCTTAGCTGCACAGGTTTCCTCTCACATGACGCTGCATTCGTTTAATTTTGTAGGCGGAAACATTGCTGCTTGAATATATGCACACATCCCTTCAGGGTGGTGGAAAGTAATTTCATGCGCGATCAGTTGGTGAGCCCCCTGGTATTGGCAACAACGAACGTTCACATGCCGGACCACTTCCGAGAAAGGCGATGTTCTTCTGGAGAATATCATAATTGCAGAAACAAGGCATGTAAATGGATGTACTGAAGAAAAATTGTTCGTCCGATATTTCAGATTGGCTCGAGCTTCTTTATCTGCAAAGGACCCCACGGGTTTACGACGCAGTGAGAAGCCAGCTTCCCACAAACTCAAAAGAAGAAATTTGTTTGATGCGTAGAGTACAAACCCGCGCGAGCACGCCTCTGCATGCCATGAATCGGTGCCTTACCTCAACTAGTTAGCGTGCGTTGCCTTTTATCGAAGTGGGCTCATATCTACTATTACGGGTATCACACAACGTGCAGCAGCCACAACCACCATTAGTCAGAGGGATATGTTGTGATGCCCTGATGTGCGCTGTACGTTCAGCCTGTAGGATTCTGGCGTGCCTAGAGGAAACATAAAAAATTTCGGATTTACTCCCTTTGCCCATCGGCTGATGGTGTTCGCTCACAGGCGATACATCAATTATGTTGGAGCTAGCCAGAACAATTTCTGGAAGAAGAAATGGGTTAGGCATCGTGTCTCCTTAGACATATGCTAGACGCTTACGAAACAGTACCAGCAACAGTATACGCAAGAGGATTTCATGGGCCCGCAGCAAGTAAGCTTTGTTGTACTGTACCATTTACAAGCTGCTCAGTTCATCGCTTTGAAGCATGCACGACGTACAAAGAAGCAATACATCGGGTTCAGGATTTCAACCACGAGATGCCGATTGCAAGTAAATTCATTAGTATGTTTCGGCGGCACATGCTGCACCAGCTGGTCAAACCGCAATTCTGGTGCTTTAGATGCTGGGTGCAAAACGCATTCGACAGGGCCGCAAGGAGTTTATGATCTTTCGTTTTGGCAAAATGTGAGGTGCTGCCTGCGTTAAAATGACACACTGAGCTGGTCAACTCCGATTAACCTTGCATATACTTCTGCAAAGGTGTTTAGGCGGGGTGTCAAGCCTACGGGCAGCTTCCGCAGGTCTGGCATAACGCACAAGAAAGCCACTGTAGCCTTCGAATCAACAACAAAGATCGTTTCGCTTTTCATTGTTCTTTGTGTGCTGCTAGGCGGATAGAGCTATGAAGGGACGCAGCGCTTTGTCTGTTATGGTTCGCCTGGGCTCTTAAGGGCGGTTTCAACCCGTCTAGCTATTTCGGCAGAGCGTGGGGGGACCCGAGGCTGATTCTCTCAAGGCTACGAAGCTTCCCACCACAAGCGAATTTCATGCGGGCTGCCGTAATTGGGATATTCGGTTTGATAACAGAACGTATGGCCCACAAGGTAGTTCGGCTCCACGGAAAGCTGACCAATGACAATTCAAGTATGCACTAAAGTGACTGCAACACTTTGGATGGTTATTGGCCTATTCAGATAGGCAGCATGCATTCGCGAGCGCATTTAGAAAGCACGTTTGTGTATAAACAACAAGTCCAAATGCATAGCTGCGTTGGGAGATTCCCTACCAGTACGTTACGCCTTTGGCGCTTCTGCGTGAGACAATAGGCAAGAATTCATGCGGTAGCGTGTCCACAGGTCAGTTGCGTGGTGCTCCGACGGAGTCTATATCAGGGGATATCCCCTAAGGTGAGTTGTGCGTTTGTGTGCGAATATGTGCTTTTAACGGAAAGGGGGAGGATGCCGGTTGAATCAATGGGCTATATGCTTTCGTCGGGACCCAAAATTCCAGTTTGTATGTGGACATCGTTACAACACGTTTCCAAGGCTTCAATCGGTTTGTATAAGAGAAAAACAAACTAAGACACTCTGGCGTCCACGGTACTGCAGCCTAAAGCTGTCAGGAGTTTCTAATTCGTACATGCTTTAATCACGCCATGTAGATTCACACGTGCACAGAAAGTGAGGTTCATTTGCTGCAGTGGCCTATGGCATATTGTCAGGTCTGCTGGTCGTCAGTGACTTTCGCTGTTCCCTGGAAACCAATACTTCAAAATAGGTGGCATTCGCCTTCCCGAAATCTGGGAGACGGCTACTATACGTGTATATGTGGTGTCAGAAACAGCGGGGAGTTTTTCCCTCCACGGTTAGGACCGACGGGTCCTTGCAGTTCAGAGCAGGCGCTGAGCGAGGCAGCCCCTGCGCCATGTAAGGAAATATGGGGAGGAGTGAAATATGAAGGCTCGTCAGCACTAGTAGGATTAATCATCTCGCGTGTGTGTGCCCATCTCATATGGAAGCAGGTTGTGAGTCAGGTAGAGAGACACGCTGACGAAACCTTTGTCTGGCACCAGTACCTAAGATTGGAGAGGTGGCTCGCCTGATAATGTACTGGTGGGTTTCCAAAGCGTCCAAAATACACATAGAAGAGAGGCAGCGAAATTACCCTTCAAAGCAAATTGCATTTTTGCAAGCAAATTGCATCTTGGGAGCCATTTGGTTCCTATGCGGCAGGCCTAAAGCCTCTCAGGCCATGGAGTAAAACCATATTTTAGGCAAATAGAGGCGCCTCCCCGCTCAATCATGTTTAAATCGTTTGTTTTACTTGAGCCGCGAACCTGACTGCTGAAGTCCACATTTTCCTGCTTGACAAAACCTACCAGTTACACATTCTCTTGCAATATTGTGAGCAAACCGGCAACTAATCCGCAGGGGCAGCTTGGTTCCATGGGTGAGTTAGTGGACATGACCAACTGCTGCACAGTTGCAGCTGTAGCCCGGCTGAGTCAAAAGTCATGCCATACACGACAGCCCGTGACAGCAGTTGTATACGTCCACAGTCGAACGTAATTCTATTTGTCGAGTGCGCCAGCAGACAAGCCCTAGTAGAAGGTCTTAAATCCAAGTTATTGCGTATTCCATTCGACATTGGCTTTGCGATTTTCAAACGTTCCCGACTCGTTAAAATGTATTTGCACGGCTTCGTATGTTTTTAGTGTAAATCCTAGCCTGAGTGTCACAAATGCCAACAGTTATTCGCAGATTGTTGCTGTTAGAACTATCCTCAGGGTAGCGTTCAGGCATGCGGCTTCTGGCGCAAGCAGCAGCACATCGAATGAAACTCCAATTGGCATTGTATGTTCAGATTTGCGCACACGTTCTGGTTCACATCCAAGCGAGTGCGTTGTACGGGGCACAATGCCCTACACTCCCGATTTCAGCTGGCGCGAACAGAGGTGCAAGGTTGCGCTCTCATTGCAAAGGGCTGTTCGCATATATCGGCGTACCGCAATATGTTTGGAACGAACCCCTGTAGGTGCCGTGTTTTCGGGAACCCTGGACCCAGCCAGGTAAGCACATACAGTGCTAAGTACGCATATGCTCATCATATGCTTTTCACATATGGAAATTGCACAAATGAACGCTTCCCTTGGTATGCCACAGAAAGTGCGTTTTCTTACGGAGAAGCGACTATTCTCCAGCTGCAGACAGGGCTTTACGCGGTTTACCTGGGATGCTTGCACCACGCATAAGTGGATGACTACTGTCCCACGCCAACGGCAGCATTGCTCCCCTTCGAAGATCACGTACTTTTTAATTAGACCAGGGGGCCCTGCGTACACTGCTAGGCGGATCGAAACACCCAATAACTTTGTCTCTGTGAGTTTAGAGGTTCGGCCGGGAACTTGTGGGACGAATGGGAGTTATGGTAGGTGCAGCAGCTATGCCTCGTGTTACTTAGTGGAGGTGTAATGCTTTTCGTTCTCGGCGGGGGGTCGCCTTTCGAGGAACGCTGTCGAAGGATTATTTTAGAATTGTGGTTTAAGCAGCAAAATGCATGCGCAGAGGGCCTACGGGCCGAACGCGTGCTGGTAGGGGAGAGGCTTGGTTGGATTGTACAGTCCTTAGTACACCAACGGTTGATATCCACTTACTTGAAGTATCTGGTTCAGTGTATCCAGCTGATTTCACCTAGCTGATGACATTCAGTATGTACGTCTTGGGTGGGTCAATCGCCGGACAATATGCTAACATCCATGATTGATTTTGTATCAGGCATTAGGCACAAAGTGATGCATGGTGCATCAATGCGCTACTTTGTTTCGTAAACGGAAAAACGTGCAAACAGCGTCGGCTGTCTGTGAGGGCTCGCATCCGCAATGTACAGAATGTACGTCGAGGTGTAACTGCGTAGATTGTCGTTGTCACAGATAAATTTGCAGTTAGGGTGACTCCGTGATAGCGGTCATTCTGCCCACCTTCTGGTCCAGTGCGGAGGGCTATTTGAAGGCCTTCTCGCACGCCGGTGTAATACGTGCATACGCCTCGTTTCGCTACTATGAGGAATTTGGCATTCTTGCATGTGGAAAATGATTTGTGGACACCCGTGGTTGAGCAGTTTGTGAGTCGAGCAGCACAAAGAGGGTGGCCTGGCGATGTGCTTGGTCAACACTTGCAACTTGTGCACAATCAAACACTAAGAATCCATCGGAAAACCACCTAGTAAACCAAGGCACCTGTGTCAGATCCACCGGATGGTTCCGTCCCCGATTGAATAATTTTACCACCAGATGGGAAGCAAATTTGCCCTTTTTTATTCTGATTATGCTTGCGTATCGCGGCTCAGTCCGTGGACTAATAGGTCCTTTGACATCCCTGCACCTCTATCGCGTGCGCATCCTTTAACATCGCGGAAGATCTATCTCCCCACGCCCGCACTGTAAATGCGTTTTACGTAGGGGCTGAAAAGACAGCAGCAAGACCGAGGACGCTGTATCAACCGTCCAGAATGTGAGCCCTAATTTGCCAGGGGTACAATCCCCAGGATGCAGTGTACAGCAGTATGTATGAATGCAATCCAGTGCCATGCATAAAGGGTCTTTTTCTCAAGAGAATCTAGGTTTTCGTCGATGTATTCATGCTTCACATGCCAGCCTGCGTTTCCTTTCGCAGCGTGCAAATAAAATGCCAAACAACACAAAAAAGAGCCACAGCATGTCTCTTTCGGCCGGAGTGTTCGTGAATCAAGGGCCTACACAACATTTGCGACGCGATTCATTTGCTACCACTACGCACTGCAGCACGTCGCGCTCAACTGGACTGTCAGTTGTTAACGTTGGTAGCAAATGAATTAAATTCGACGTACTTCGCTACGCATTCCAACCATTTCTGGCTTGAAAATGTCTTGTGGGCCAAGGATTTCTGAGTCTCACAATCTAGTACTGCAGTTGCAGTTTCGTGCGCAAAAATTGCGCTTCACCCTTCAGGTCGTAAGCTATTCACTTCCAGGGCGAGTAACAATAAGATATGCAGGATAATGCCGAGGCAGGCTCTGGCGCCACTGCGCCACGTTCGGCATCTAACCCCCTTTCGAATTTACGCTGTGTTAGAGTGCAGACTCCGCCGTTGCGGGAGCATTGAAAACCTTGAGGAACTCCACACACATCGCACCACAGCTTTGGTGTCCTGAGGTGATGGAGCACAAGTTTGTGCGAGTGAACGGGTGGTCCCCTGCATTCCGTGTTTCGTTCAACAGCACTCCAGCATTGGCGTATTTTTGGGATTGAAGGCCTATGCGCCTAGGTGTATTCAAAGCTACTCCAAATGCTGGGCTACCTTCGGGAGGCACACTGGCGGACTTCTAGTTGCAGTCGACGCAGCCGCGAGGCGCGTGTGGTTCTTTGAACCACCTTCTAGCCTAACTGTAGAGACGGGTAAGACTGCCTATTGAGAGTGGGCAACCAGACGTGGACAGGCTGAATGCTCCAAGGAACTTGGATCCCATCCGCGGCAGCTGGTGATGCAGAATGGAGTAAGCGCCTACCTGGTGTGGCACCCTCCTTTGCTATAGTCCCGCCATGCTGCTGCTCTCCACTCTACGCCCATGAACGACACAGCTGTGCTGCCAGGATCTTGATCGGTGTATCCGCGTACAGCGAAAACTGTGGCTGTGAGGGCAAGCGAATCCGTGAGCTCGACTATCTTCTTACTCATTTTCTGCTGATTACGTAGGCGTCGCCGATATTGCAGAGAGTAAGGACTTCATCACCAGACACACCCACCAAGCTGACGTGCGGGGAAATGCTGTTGTAGGTCCTGAATAGCCGGCATCATCAGAGATGATTTCAAAGTTGCTCACTGAATCTTTGCCAGAGGCTGCGTACACAGGTTTGGAATACTTTATTTCGTTGTATGCAGGATGACGCACGCCCGTCACTCTGAAGGACCTGCTCGACGAGATAGCACTCATGGTTTGCGGCTGTGTGCGGCCCTGCCCTTATGGATGCTGTAGGGTGTTTCAAAGGACAACTCTTATCTGGCAAACGAGCAACCTTCCATTGGTTTTTTGCGAAGTCCAATGAAGTATGGCGCACCTGGCGGCAACAGAGCCTGGATACCCAATGCAGGTTGTGCCGCACTTGCTGAACTGCTGCTTATATATTACCAGAGTATTCACACCCACATGCACCTCAGAAGGTACGTTTTACAGACAGTGCCTCGATACTTTCCCCTACCACGGCGGTTTATCTATCTTAGGGCTACCTACCGATTGTCCACTTCTTCGGAATGCCGATATCGAGTGTTTACAATGCAGATGGTGGGTTTCTCCCCGAAAGTTCTCAGGTGTTTGTGTTAATTTTTGTCTCTGAATGGCCTTTGGTTGCCAGGCGCAGGTGGACCTGCAGTCAGCATCAAAGGATGCGGTAGTTTATCGCCGCAGAAAATATCTGTGATTTAATGTTGCCACCTTCTGTGGCAAGGCCCCACTAATAGCACACTGCTTACAGACGAGTGATCTTTACACTATCAGCCTATTTCTGCCTGCAGAACGTGAGTTCACGTTCCCAAGCGGCAGTGCCTACAATGATTTGCTGCATTGCGTTTTGTTTATAAGCCTAGTTGGATCTTCTCAAACGTTTCCAGGAAGTGTGTATCACTGGGCATCTGGTTGAATCCAGTATCCTACGCGTGCTCTAACAGATCTTGCAATCCATCCTTTTGAAGCCAGCCAGTGCCTCCTTTTCTAGAATTTGTTGATACTACTCCCTTGCTTTATGCGCTATATGCGTGCTACGTGCTATGTGGGGTGATCATACCTAGGAACTGCTAGGAGGAATTGCGACACGTTTAGTTCACGGCTTGGATGGATGCTATGTTGTATGGTAGGTAACGTCTGGTCTAGGTCAAATTGAAATACCGATTCCCGTTCATCGCGTTGAACCGAATTGGTAGTTCAACGCGGCCTAGACCAGAAATAATCATCTGCGCATTCGGTGATGGAGCACTGTGTGCAGTTGTCCAAAGTCGTTACGATCTCATGTTTGAGCAGCGGGTGAGTAGAGTACCTGAGTTAATCGGGGTATGGAAAGAGAGCGAGATGAGGTTGGGATGCATAAACCCTTTGCATCTCACATGTTCCTTAGTTTTGTTGTTCCTGTCATGACAGAATTTCAAAGTAACGGATATTCACGCTGACTCCTCTCCATAGAAGCTTGCCCTTGAACACCAAAAATGGGATTGCTGCTTGCATGTATACGGATTCAAAAGCTGAAGAGTTTGTAGTTTGCGTTACACTGCAAGCATGGTTGTACCCCACCGTTCAAACTACACCCCAGATACATGTTCAGTGCCGTGCTAAATCAGCTGGTAAGCAGCATGAAGCTAGGCAAGCATGCGCACTTGTGGCCTGCACGGATTGCGTTGCTTTCTAGTGACTTCGTGAGTCTGAGTTAGTTGAATAGCAGGCAACCAAAACAAAAGACAGACGCTGTCCGTCAGTGTCGCAATGTCTCCACCTCGTGGTAATGCATTGGTGACACAGGTCGTGAGCTGCGATGGGATTGGTTTTTCATTGTACGCAGGGACTTTGTGAGCACAAGCTAACAGTAACCATCCCTCAGCTACTTTGACCCAGATATGTTGTCTGATACGCTAAACACAAAGTGTAGACGGCACCGGGTTTAACGGCCTTTTCTAGGCTGGCTGACCCCGAGCCCAAAGAGAGTTCTTTGACGTACAAACTAAAGAAAGTGCGATGCGCTTCTTGCTTTTACCTAAGAAGACCTTCGCTGTACACTTGATGTTAAATTGCCGTATTTTGGGTGCGCGAAATGTGGGGATACACAGCATATGGTTAGCAGGGTTTTATCGGCTCACCAAAACCGATTTAGCGCCTGTTCCATGACTGCGAGACGGCAGTACAGTGGGAGCAAGGCACGGACTACCACCTTCCTTCTGTGTGGTAAGGAGAGATATATTGCAGGAAAAGGCGATGCAGACCACCAAACACGCTGTATCGCCCTCACGAAGTGAATGCGTACAGACTCGCGCACTCGCCAGTGCTCAAGACAATGAGTTTTTGCCTGAGCGTGTCCCTAGCCGTCAGCAACGCAGGGAGGCAGGAGGAGACAAAACTTTTGTTGGCTAGCCCTTCGCCGACTTGCACTAGTGCGTGCGTTATATAATCATGCAAACGTCTGGCCAGATGCAACAGGAAGTTAGGCCTACAGCAATTAGACGGTTTGTAGGGAGTTAGTTGAGGGGCGCTAAACTTCTCTGCCGTTCTCTTTTCAGACAACAACAGAGTTAAATTGTGAAGAGCGTATTCGCGACACTGCGCGTTTCCACAAGTTTGTGAGACACACGCACTACATGCATCACTGGAAACCCTAAACGCGTATGGTAGCTTATACGTGGAAACGCATTTCGTGTTAACATTCTCCGGGGTGTAGGTATACGTAACGTTTATCCACGACACATTTGTGGTTTCACACTCGGTATTCATTTGCAGACCTTGTATCCAAGATACATTTGTGGTTTCACACTGGGTATTCGGTTGCAGACCTTGTGTGGGAAAGGTTTTGCCAATATGGGATAGCGTTCCACTTCAGGAGATACGCAATCAATTTCTGGAGGTTGCTTTACCAAATACCGTCGGATAGGAGGGACACAATCGGGATCGAACGGATGAAGGTAGCCGTTGTGTCTCTCCTATCCGACGGGTTTTGGTACCTTTCCAAAAGCTTTTCAACTTTCGCGTGGCAGCTTCATAATCCTTTGACCCTACTCCCAAAGTCAGTACCGCTTCAGCCTGCATTCTCCTAGAAGAGCAACGCACATCCAGATTGTACGTTTTTGGGGAGGGGGTCGCTTGGGTTTCTACAGATTTACACTTGCTAGTTCCATTCGTTTTTCAACCCTAAAAACCGTACGAACATCTGTGGCATCTCTCGTAGACGAATGCAGATGCATTCTTCCGTGGGTTCGGAGAGCATTCCTCAAATACGCGCATATCCTTAATGCACAGGCCGTATGTTTCGCTGGCAGTAACTACAAGCAGTGTTCCTACCACAGCGTCTCAGGCCCTCTGTATATTTGCTTGCAAATGCAGTGCGCATCATGCCTCACTGTATCCTAACCTCTGAAGGCTTTGCTACTAGCCAAAGGAATCCTTCCTTATACTGTTTCACTGTAGGCGGCGCTTTTCCGTCGATATCTAGACGTTCTAACAGTCGAGACTTAAAATGTGGATTAAGGGAGATTAAAGGACACACTTGCTTCTGCGTGCGACAGCTTGTGAGTCGGCGAGGCAATACAGCGGTTTTGCAAAGCCCTATTTTTCCTTATGTTCGGACAGCATTCCCCTGGGCCTCGCGTCTTTAATGCACAGAGCGTATGTTTCACTGGGATTGAATAACTAAAACGCTTGTATTGCGACGGCGCTGGCAGTCTGGTGATTTGCATGCGGATGCAGACCACATTATGCATCACGGTATCCTAACGTTTGAAGGCCTGGTTGCTGAACACACTAATCCTAGTCGACACCAGCACACATTGAGATGGGTCTATTCAAATGCGGATAGGGGGCCTCTAGCAGGGTTAACGCTTCAACGCCTTATACACATTAAAACGGCATTCAAATCAAGGCAATAGATGCAATGTAGCGCCACAGGGAGATAGAATTATTATGGTGTTACTCTCGTGCCGTTATTGCTTAAACTGAACGCCAAACCTGTTGTTTATTTACTCTGCATCACAATATTTGGTGCCTCCCCAATAATTGTTTAATGCTTGCGCGGTACAGGGAAGACATTTGCCGTCCAGTGAGGCCCAAATCTTATGGCGCACGAAGCTGCGAACAACCAGGCTGTACGTTTTTTGCAGCTAGGTTAACGTCTATGGATTTTTGTGTTATTGATGTCTAACGCTGCATTTGTGTTTCAGCCATAGACGCCGTCCGAAAAGCGTTGGCGTCAACGCGTTTGACACCTGAATCTACATATATTCCTGTTTTTTCCTGCAGCACTCGATGGGGTCTCCCATCCATAATACACAGCGAGGTCGCCCCATGATACAGAACTGTGTCTATATCTCTTTCCCAGCAACGGCCCTGTTATATAGATATTTCCTGATCATGCTGCCTTCTTCCTGATCATGCTGCCTTCTTCAAAATGGAGTGCATTCTAGCTTGGAGGCCGTGTTGCAGACCGAA
>CAJFCX010000327.1:0-17500 GCA_904066255.1 Eimeria sp. OTU-X
CTGCTCAAGTTAACTGACAATGACAAACAATTTAATGTCCTCTGCCAACGAACCATGTCTCTGTAGCGCCCAAGACACCATGTGATCTATGCTTAATATAGCACATATCACATAACACTCGCAGCGCACTTTGCTTGTTCTCCTAACTCTCCGCAGAACACACCAATACAACACCAACAACTTGCCAACAACCCAAACTCAGCCTCTCTAGGGGGCATCACGAATGCCCAGAGCACACCTACTGTACCCCAGAACACTAATCTGCTCCCAACCATCCTTGCAATCAACAGACTTCCCTGTCGCACAGGTGAAGTATCCACGATCACAAGGTCAACTGTCCTCGAAACGAAAAGAGACGCGATGCGCCAGACAAGAGACGCTCGACGTCCATCAGATAACCTGAACGCCTCACTGCTTCAACCAAAACGTCTCCAATCGACGCGCCAAACACAACATGCCATCACACATCTCTCTTCTCACACGACAGTACCCCAACTCAAACGTGACCCCTCACACCAACCATGATGCGAACTAACCTGCGTTTATCTACAGTCGGCAACCTCCACACCGCTAAGTCCCCTTAGTAGTCATATGCAGCACAACCCGCACTCCTCCTTCAACCACAAAAGGATGCCCCTTAATCCCTTGTTTCCTACGCCTTTACAACGAACTTACTCTGTTTATATTCGTTCTGCAAACGCTGGAAATAACCCACCTCGTCCTCTCTTTTCACTCCATCTTGTTCCACTAAATTTGAAAGTCCTACGTATTGTTGCAGTTGACGGAAGCCTTGACGCATACTGGGTTAATGGCAGCTGTTCCTCTCTCGCGTTTGAAGACTGAATGCCTCATCAAGAACTCCCTTGCAGCGCTTCAAGTACAACCGACAATGCTCAGCGCTGCATGGAATAAAGGAACACCACATTTTCGGGTCATCATCATCCGTAGAAGCAGGGTCAGTTCTTGCTCCTTGTGTCAAGGTGTTTTCAATCAGCTTTAATACATGCCAAGTCGGGTGTAGACGTCAGTGGTACTCTACGCAGGCTGCTGCAGCTGCGTCAGACACTGCGGAGCAAGAACAAACCCCAAAAGGCGGATCAGAGAGTAGTTTCTCGATTCGCCCCACGTGCTGCATTCTCCTTGCCGAATCTGCAGACGGAGAAGGTGAGAGTCGTGTTTGCAATGCTGCAGCTAGTGCTATCCTGATCCAGCTTGTGTATAGCTGCGTGTATGCTGCTGCAAACGCAGCATTGCTGCTGCAACCCGATTAGTTTAGTTGATTCAAGTGTACATTATGTTGCTGCCCCTGCACTTGATGTTGCTGCAGTTGCTGCATTTGCTGCAGCACTTATGTAGCTGTTATTTGGGTTGCTGCTGTTGCTGCTGCTCTTTTGTTGCTTCAACAGCTGGTGCTTCTACATGTGTTGCTGTTACTGCCGCTGCAGCTGCAGCCGTCTCGTGGCAGTAGCACGGGTGTGATACATCCGTTTTCCCCCTTTTTTTTGCATAACAAAACACAAGGAAAAGCTATAAAACGTTTGCTTTCCATTTTACTTATGTTTGCTTAAAAATGAGAGAAAAGGTGGCAAACTCTTTGTGGTATGTAGGCAGCTGTATGGCGTTGGACCATTGGTCTGGTTTATGCATCAGCAGCAAGAATTCATTATAAACGTTTTCCTCCTTTTTTCTTCTTTTTTATTATATATGTATACATAATATTTGCCTTCAATATGTATAAATTATTTTATCTTTTATTTCCCTTGTCTTTGTAGTCGACGCTCTCCCGTCAGCGCAGCCGACACTGCTACTGCAGTTGCTGCTGCTCCAGCGGCTACTGGGGTTGCTGCTGCACATGCTGCTGCAGCATATAATCAGCTGTGCTGGGGCAGGCTCCTGCTGCTACACAGGCTGCGGGGCTGCTGCTACGTTTCTGTTGGAGCCACTTCTGGATCTGTTACCGCATGTGTTGCTACAGCAGAAACTCCACAGTGTCTGACCTTTGAGTGTCTACTTTTCTGTCTCCCCACTAACTGTCTTCTTTTAAGGGCCCACCTCGCATTCCCCGCAGGACGTCCTCTTCCTTTAGCTGCAGCAGCTGCATTAGCTGCAGCAGCTGCCGCACCGCAGGAGCTACAAGAGCCACAGCGGCTGCTGCTGCTGAATTGCTGCAGCGGCGCTGCAGCAGCAGCATCAGCCCTACCCTCCTGAAGGTGTGTGCCGATTATACTTCTCCTTCTTTCTTCAATGATGCGCTGCCCCACACAAGAATCACTCTTGCTGCAGGAGGGTTCGCCGTTCGGCCCTTCCGAACGGGGAACCCCAACAGAGGACCCCCCGTGCTGGGTGGCCCCCCACAGAGTGGGGCTCCATACGGGTACTGCTCGCTGCTCGATACTTTCTTTTGCTGCTGATGCTGAGAGCCAGCTAGTGAAGAGACAGCAGAAGAGGCAGCGCACCACAAGTAGGTGCCTCCTGCTGCAGGAGACAGTTCCCCACATAAGGGAGCAGACAGTCCCCTTATTTGGACAGAGGGGAAACCAATACAGAGACAGAGAGCAGCAACCCCAGCAGCAACAGCTGAACACGCACCAGCACCAGCAGAGGCAGCTGCAACAAAGCAAGCAGACACGGAGACCTACGTGCAGCAATGACAAGCGTGCCAACAGCAGCAACAGCAACAGCAGCAACAGTAGCACGAGGAGCACCGACGGCAGAAGCAGCAACAGACGCATTATCCGACATCACCCGCTGCAGCAGCGGTACCGACGGCGAGCAGGTTCATCTCTGCTGCATCGCAAGGAGCAGCAACAGCAACAGCTGCAGGACAACAAGCAACTTAGGTTGCAGCTGACACACGCCGGGTTGCTCTTACGCAGTCAGCAGCAGCAACAGGAGCAGCAACAGCAGCACCAGCAGAAGGGACAGCAACAACGATACTTGAATTTTTCTTGGTCCCCTGACGAGGGCCGCATGCACGGGGACTCCCAGGGGGCCCTCTCACCTGCGGACGGTAGCAATTTTCTCCCTGTCCTTATCTCCGATATAGATAACTGCAGCAGCAGCAGCAGCCTTAGCAGCAGCAGCAGCACAAGTAACTTCTCTAGCAGCAGGCACCATTGCAGCAACGCCAGAAGCAGCAACCACAGCCACACCAAAAGCAGCAAAAACATTTACAGCAGCAGCATTAGCAGCAGCAGCAGTCTTGGCAGCAGCAGTGTTTTCATCAGCAGAATGGGCAGCAGCAGCATTAGCAGCAGCAGCATTAGAAGCACCGCAGCAGAGCCCATCGTTGTACCCTCCCCTATACTTAGGGGCCTCTCTGCCAGCTGTCATTGGGGGCTCGAAGACGCCCCCACAAGATATCCAAAAGGGTACAAAAGAGGTACTGTTGTAAGTACTGTTGAGGGGCCCCACGTACCGCCTCTCCTAAGGCCTCCTTGGGAAGCAAACTCTCCTGTGCAAGACGCGGCTGGGCAGCAGCAGCAGCAGCAAAGGCAACAGCAAACGCAGAAGCAAGACCAACATGAGCAGCAGCAGAAACCGCAGCAACAAGAACAGCAACAACAGGAGCAGCACCAGCAACAGCAAAAGCAGCGGCAGCAGCAGCATCTGCAACAGGTCCAGCTCAGCAACACCAGCAGCACCAGGGGCCCTCAGCTGCGTGCCTTTGAGGTTGCCTCTGTCCCTGTGTCTCCTTCGCAAGGAGACAGTTGTCTCCTACGTATCTTCGAGGAGGGGACCGAGGGCCCTCTCCCTGAAACGAAAGGGGACCGCCTGTCTCCTCCTCGAAGCAGCAGTGTATCCTTTGCTGGGGGCCCCCAGGGTACACCAAGGACTCTGCTGTCCTTGGGAGGGGTTCCTGCTGCAGATAGGAGACAGCAAGAGCAGACGCAGCAGCAGGAACAGAAAAAGCCGGAGCAGAAGCGGCAGCAGCAGGAACAGGAAAAGCCGGAGCAGCAGCAGCAGCAGCAGCAAGAAGAGACAGCACGTGTGTGTCCCCCCAAGCTAGGAGCAACAGTCCGCTGCTCTGTCTTCGCAGGCAAGGGTACTCTTGCTGCTGCTGTTGCCTCGTCAGGGGCCCCCGGCTTGCTACAGGTGTATCAGAGACCGCTCAGCAGCGGAGGGGGGGCCCCTGCTGCTGCTGCAGCAGCAGAAGCATTTCTGTCTCTTAAGGTGGCTCCGCTGTCTGCACACTGTAAACCCTAAACCCTAGACCCTATGTTCGAGCCTTACAGACGCAAGGAAACCAAATACCGCCAACGCAGCAACAGTGGCACGCTCGGGTTGAGGTTTGAGGGTTTAGGGCTTGGGCTTTAGGATTTTGGGGTGTGCATACAGCGCCAAATGGACGCCAGTCTCTTTCTTGAGGGTTTCCCTTTTGCTGCATGGACCCTCCTGATGCCCAGCAATATGCCGCATGCAGAAAGAGAGTAAACCCTACGCCCCAAACAATAAGCCCTCGATTTTCGGTGTTTCCCCCGTTGGCTTCGGCATAACAGCGTAATTAGGGTTTAGGGTTAAAGAGACACTCTTTTATCTTCCTTAAGCTAAACTATCCCTTTTAAACCCTCTCAGATTGCTGCAAGAGACCCTAACAACAACGCAGCAAGACGACGCTATCGAGGGAGATGATGCGGAAGGAGGCAAATCCTCTGAAGGAAGTGTCTCCTTGAGGTTTTTGCCAACCAAAGAATTCACGCCAGCTAAAGGTTGGTTTAGGGTTTAGGGTTTAGGGCTTTCAAAGATCTATCCATTAACTCGTAATGGTCTGAGACGCCAACAAGTCATCTTGCCGGGTTTAGGCTTTAGGAGCAAGCCCAAGGGTTTAGGGTTTACGGTTTAGGGTTTAGGGTGTGTGTCCTCAGGGACCCACTGGCTGCGCAGCACTATGGGCCGTTTGTCCTCCAACAGCAGTAGCGGCACCAACCAATCTGTGCGCCTCCCCCAAGCTTTGTTCCCTTTGCTATAAACTTTAAACCCTAAACCGTAAACCCTAAAACCTAGGATTTGTTTGTGGCACTGTCTCTTTCCTGCAGCTCTATGGACTTTCTGCGGAGGCACTGAGGTCTGCTGAACTGCGCTATCGAGGGTTTTGAGTTGTAGACATCACTGAGGGTTTAGGGTTTAGGATTTAGGGTTTAGGGTTTGGCAGGATATCTTTTGCTTGTAACAAGGAACTACAGGGTTTCTCCGCTACCTAACAAGAGGGGTTTTCCGTTGTTTCTGTTGCCTGCAGCGCAACGGGGGCCCTCTTGATTCACCTCCACGTAAACCTTAAATCCTAAACCCTAAACGCTAAACCCTAAATAAGACTTCAAAACCGCTTGCTGCCTCTTCCGCTGTGCGAGCAGAGAGAAGCCCCTCACATTCTTCAAGACCTCTCCGAGATCTCCGAAACCCTGCTGGGAGCGGTGGGTTGAGGGTTTAGGGTTTGGGGTTTTATCAGAGTAGTTAGAAGTCGAGTACTCGAACGTAACGGGGAGCACTTGGAGATAAATACAAGGGTTTTAGGGTTTAGGATTTAGGGTTGAAAATTTCGGTTTGGCGTCGCCGCAGAATTTCAGCACCGACGAACTTACCCTCAAAGGCCTCGGAATATGGGGGTAGGAAGATGGGCCTAGAGCGCACGAAACTCCTAAACCCTAAACCCAAAACCCTAAAAACCGAAGCTGTCATGCGGGCTCTTGCTGCTTCACTGTAGTGATTAGTGTTTAAGTTTCAGTGCCAATATGGAGACACACGCTTGTCCACAAGTTATACCCTAGGCCATGAACCCTAAACCCTTGCCATCAACGCAAAGGTATTCAGACTTAAACCTGCACAAGCCTGTTTCTCTTTAGGTTAAAGACCTAGTAGGGTTTAGGGTGTAGGGATTGTCGTCGGTGAGTGTGTTGCAGGCGTCCTGTTGCACCCCCAAAAAATGGGCCTCGCAGCGCTGGTACGCAGAAAACAAATACTAAGCCATAAACCCTAAACCCGGATAAAGTGTACACGGCTTAGGGGAACTGTTTGAGCGAGCACGCCCCTTGAAGTCCAGTGTTTACGATTTAGGGTTTAGGGTTTAGGTCTGGTGATGCTGCTGCCGTCCTTCAGACAAAAGGGGACAACCTGTTTGGCTCGCCGATGAGTGGTGCTCTTGGACACGTAAGGCAGCACAGATTAGGGTTTAGGGTTTATGTCTAAGGTTTAAGGGACCAGATTTTGAATGACGCTTTTGAGGTGCAGAAACATCGATTGGCCGGAGGACGCTTCTCTCCTGGATCCTCTCGGTACTGCTGCTGCTGCATCTGCTGCTGCTCTTGCTGCTGCTCTTGCTGCTGATTCTTTTGCTGCTGCTGTTGCAGCTGCTTGTGTTGTTATCGCTGCTGCTGCTCCTTCGGATGCTACTTGCTCCCACCTGCTTGTTTCTTTAGAGTATCGATGTTCAGGGTTTAGGGTTTAGGGTTTAGGCGATTGCTGTTTTGCTTTGCAGCCAACAACAGACCAGCGCATAATACAGGCAGGACATCTAGTCACTAGGCCCTAAACCGTAAACCCTAAACCCTATAGCCAAACTCCTTAAGCGTAGGGTTGTATGAGGTGTTGTGGTGGCTACCGTATCTCCAATAAAAACCGGAAACCCTTAACCCTAAACCCTAATCCGTCGCTTCAGGTGTCTTTGTCTCTGTTGCAGGCTCGACAGCAAGCAGTGACGATTTGTCTGGCTAACTTGCCAGCCCTTACCTGCTGTATGCCCCCAAAGTTTTAGGGTTTAGGATTGATGTTGTTTAGTGTTTAGTATTTAGGGTTTGGGCTTAGCGGTTGGGCGGGGTTTGTGTGCTCAGACAACTTTACGAGGAGTTTGAAGGGTGTAAAGGTACCTGCAACCACCAGCAGTGACAGTTTAAACCCTGCATTGAGCCTAAACCCTAAACCCTAATAGTTAAAACCCTAAACCCTGCTTGTAACACACAAGGGCTATAAACCCTAATTCTCCCTCGATTTTAAACACTCTTTGTTCTATAGGACGTTTGGCGAGTTGTTTCCTCCCTACGTCAGCACGCGCCCCTCACCTGGCCCCACGTGAAGAAGCTCCTAAGCTTCTGTAAACCCTAAACCCTAAACCCTAGAGCTCAACTGTAAACCCCGAATGCCCCCTATCTTTCCCAGCGTCAGGAACCTCCCGGGGGTCCTCCTGCACGGCATGCAGGCAAGGTAGTGTATCTGTTGCTGAGCGTGCGGCTAGGGTTTAGGCTTTACGGTTTAGGGTTTAGGGTTTGTGGATCAGGCAGGGCATTTGGGGGCCTTTGTACACTTCTAAAGGACCGCCCACAACTGTCGGCAATAAAAGCCGTTCGCCGCACTTTTGAGTTGCAAGGGTGTATTAGTGAGGGTACTGCAAACCCTAAACCCTAAACCCTAAACCCTAATCACTAAACTTGAAGGTTGATTTAAACCCATCAAATATACTGACTGATGCAACATGAGAAACTAAACCCTAGTACTGCTGTCTGCTAGCTGAAAAAGTTCTGGCCCGACGTTAAGACCCGTATTTAGGGTTTGTGGCTTATGGTTTAGGGTTTAGGGCTGTGTACGTTCGTACAGTTGGACGATTGTTGGCGAGTCACCTCGACCTTAGCAAATGCAAGGAGCAAGCGGAGTCCGTCTATAGGTTTGAGGGTTTAAGGCTTATTGTTTATGGTTTCCTCTAGCTCTCCGGGTTTAGGCTTTGAGGGTTTGGGGTCTAGGGTTTGGGGTTTATGACTCACAACAATGCATGCCGTTGCTACCCCAGACTGGCCTTTTTGACCACTCCAGAAGAAGAAGAGCTGAAAGTAACATTCGCCTAAACCCTAAACCCTGAACCCTGAACCCTGAACCCTGAACCCTGAATGCTATTCCCTAAACACTAAACCCTATAAGTGTAAGCTAAGTTTACGTCGGCCGTGGAGCATTGAGTCAGTAATTGGGGGCCAGTTGCTGCCGGCGCAACGTGGAGTCTAGGGTTTAGGGTTTAAGGCTTGGGGTTTAGTTTTGGCGTTGGGGTGCCTCAGGAAATGTGCGAATACGTGGGGAGCACAGAATTCCTCCAGGCGGCCCATGGGCGGTTCTTAGAGGCACGCTAAACCCTAAACCCTAAACCCTAAGCTAATGCCTAAACCCTAGCCTCCAGATCAGCACATCACCTTGCAATGCGCCAGGGATATGTTTTCATATATGGTGAGGGTTTAGGGTTTAGGGTTTCCTGCTTGCAGGAGTTCGAGGCAAATAAGGAGGAGATGAATTACGCCATCCCCGCGGATTGTTCTTTCATTGCTTCTTATTATCCTGGCAAGAATCTGCAACCTTGGTTGTATAGTCTTCAGGGTTTAGGGTTAAGGGTTTAGGTTTTATGGTGGCGGTTTGTGCTGCAGGTCTGCTGCTGTACATACACCGTAGCGTGCCGCAGGCAGAAGAGAGAATTCCTCCGTCGGATGCTTTTCATTACGCCTTTGTTGATGGCGACTACGTGGGGGCAGCTAAACCCTAAGTTTGATTATAATAAAAAATAAACCGTTGCGTTCTTCTCACCCTCCTAAACCCTAAAGCCTAAACCCTAGATTGTCCTGCGCTCCGTTGCCCTCGTCAGGCCGTCTTCCAAAACACGCAGGACAGCTTCTTCAGTTGGAGTGGTGCTTTATTCACCTTACTAGGAAATGCCTTGGGTTTAGGGTTTAGGCATTAGGGTTTAGGGTTTGCGGTTTACATTTAAGCATGGGGGGTTTGCTCACCTTCCTAGGTCGTCATTATTGAATGGGACAAATAAACTTCTGTTCGGGTGCACTATCATACCTAAGCCCCAAACCCTAAACACTAAACCCTAAACCCTAAACCCTAGGTGTATCTGCAGACTTGGAAAACCCTCATAGACAGTTGCACTGGTATCGTTGGAATGCCGCAAGGGCCCTCTCTAAAGAAGTTTCAAAACATCTCCACCACTTCACCCCGGCTCGTAAACCCTAAACCCTAAACCCTAAACCATAGCTAAACCTTGAAATTCAAAAGCTTATCCAATTCTGCGCAATAGGCATTTCTTTTGCAGTGTTGTTGTTAGCCTTGCTAATGAAATACTGTGAGAGCCGCTGCCGCTGCTCATGCTGCTGCTATTGCTGCTTCCCTCGTTGCTGCCGCTGCTGCACAGAAGCCGCAATAGGAGAATTGGATGCGTTCCTCGCCCTAGCGCGTTTGTCGGTGAGTTTCACGGCCTCATGCAGACGTCATCAAAACACATTAAATTCAGGGTTTAGGGTTTAGGGTTTAGGATTTGTGGGTGTGGGGGGCTCCCAGGAAGACCCTTCTTGGAGTTTCCCATTGTTTAGAGGGGGGGCCCTCATCCATCTGCGGCGCTGCCAACAAACATTAAGCAGCAATGAGGGTTTTATGCCTTTCTCCTTCAAGCTTCTTCATAGACAAGTAATTCCCTAAACCCTAAACCTTAACCCCTAACTCCATGTAGCAAAATTCCCCTGCAGGAGGTCCCCCAGCAGGCAAGAGTTACTACGAACGCATGAACAATAAATCGCTGATGTACACAAACAGCGAAACATAAATCCTAAACCGTAAACCCCTGCATGGCTTCTTGCTGCGTCTGCTGCTTCGCTGTGCTGCAGTCCGCTGTAGTTTCTGGTACGAACACCATGCCACAAACCCTTGGGTTCCCTCGAGTCTTCACGCACAGGCCAAAACCCTAAACCCTAAACCCAAATTGTTCGGTTTGCAGTTTCCGAGTGCGTGTGCTGCTCTGCGGGTTAGGCCACAACGGCTGTGGCAAGTCAAGTAAGAGGGACACTGCAGCAGCAGCAGCAGCAGCAGCAGCAGCAGCAGCAGCAGCACAGCAGCAGATGTAGATATTGCTGCTGCCCTGTGACCTGTTGGATTGGAGCTGCTGGTGCTACTACTGGTGCTAATGGTTTTGCAACCGCTCTTCTTACTGCTGCTACAACTACTGCTGCTACTGCTTTTGCCACTGCTGCTGCTACTGCTGCTACTGCTGCTACTGCTGCTGTTACTGCCGCTGGTATTGGTTTGCCACTGCTGCTGCTACTGCTGCCACTGCTGCTGTTACTGCCGCTGGTACTGCTACTGGTGCTGCTGCTGCAGCCTTGCTGCGCGTAATTGGAGTGGCTGTACACCTGGCGCACATTGGGTCGAGGGTTCCTGCAGCCTTTGCTGCCTTCGGCCGAATCCGCAAGATCCGTTGGAGCTCCTCATGTACAAACCCTAAACACTAAACCCTAAACCCTAGGCTGTGTGCTGTGTCTTCCTTACATTACAACTGAGACTTAAACCCCAACCAGATGAAGACACTGTTTTGGTTGCTCTTTGAGAGAATAACAGCAGAGCATGCATGCAAGATTAAGGGTTTAGGGTTTAGGGTTTAGGGTTTTTGTTCAGCATGCGAAGGCGTAGTGCCAACCCTCTCGAGCTTCCATTGCGAACTCTTCCGCCTAAAACAAATACTCAAGTGAAGCCCCACTCTGCTGGTGGTGGTGCTGGTGGTGGTGGTGGTGTTGCTGCTGCTGCTGCTGCTTCTCCAGCTTGCTCGCCAATTCCCTCAGGGGTGGAAACCCTAAACCCCAATCCTTCGGCCTTCAAGGTTATACATTAAAATAGATGACTATGATTGTGTGCAGAGACGGATTTGAAAACACTCTTCTTCTTATGGATGACTTCGTGAGTTAGTCCTTCTGCTCAGCATGTTTTAATAGGGAAAGGTAGGGTTTAGGGTTTAGGGTTTATGGCTTGTTCTCGGTGGGTTGCCCTGCAGGGTGTCGGCACAAGACATCGTGAGAGGAACTCAAGCAGAGAGCAAACCCTAAACCCTTGCTACACGTCCCTTGCTGCATTGAAATGGAACAGCTACAATCTACGGTTTAGGGTTTAGGGTTTAGGGTTTAGGGGCTTTGTTTGGCCTCCGCAGCTGATGGTCAAGCACTGCTGTACGGGGCACTGAAGATGTGCGTTCTTAAATCAAAGTGTATACAGGTAAACACTAAACCCTAAACCCTAAACCCTCAACGTGTCAAACCATACGTCTGCTAGGCTGGATCTGCTTAACGGGCCAAGGATCTCTGAACCCTGAACCCTATACGGTACCTTCTGCTTCCGTATAGGGCATCTGGACAATAAGCTCTGCACATCCTCTGTTAGCGCATCGACTGGAGAGGCTCAACTGTGAGACAGGTCTCGTGCTGCTGCAGCATCTTGCTGCTGCCCGGCAGCAGCAGCAGCAGCAAACTGGAGCACCAGCAGGGGCCCCTGACAGGCGCATATGCCGGCTTGTTCCCCTCTTCACGCTCCGAGCAGGTGAGATCGAGCCCCTAGGGTTTAGTGCTTTTGGTATAGGGTTTAGGGTTTATGGTTTAGGGTTCGGTGTTTTGGCTGCTGCAGGACTACAAGGAGACCCTCCTAGCCTTACTCTGATGCATGGAGAGACTATTCCACCGAGTGAGCCACGGGGGTCACAAGACTTAGATCCCTAAACCCTAAACCCTAAACCCTAAACCCTAAAGCCCAAACACTATACCCTAAATCTTAAACCCTTTGTTGCTGCTGCACCTTCAGGAGTGGTTGCTCGAGCTGCTGCAGCCTTCTGCAATATTTCATTGCAGCGCCCAATCGACGAAGAAGATGAGGAGGCAAGCCTTGCACCGAGGGTTTAGAGTTTAGGGTTTCCGTCTCCTTCAAAAACTAGGGGCCTGTTCAACTGCTCAGTGACTGTTGATCCTGTTGTTGCTGCTGTTGCTGCTGCTTCTGCTGATGCTGCTGCTGCTGCAGGGGTGTGTATGGAGGAGGGAAGGTGGAGTGCTTCAGGAGTTGCAGAAGAGTCTATTCTTTGATTTGCTGCAGCTAGCAGCAGCAGTAAACACTTCCACTGCACATCCAGCAGCAGGAACAGCAGCAGTAGCAGCATACCCTGCTGCTGCACAAGCAGCAGCAGATTGCAGGTGCACTGTGGAGATGCTTTCGAAGGCTTTGAGGAAAATCTCGACCCTCGGCAGGCTATGCTTACGGGCCCCACAAGACTTAGATTCCTAAACCCTAAACCCTAAACCCTAAAACCCTACCTAGCAGCTTTATGTGTAGCCCTAAACCCTAAAGCCTAAAGAGCTGCCCGTTTAATGTGGGCATTACACGGCAGCCCTTAGGGTACAATACGGAGGAGACCATGAGGAGGGGACAGTGCTGCTGCTGCTGTTACTGTTGCCGCTGCTTCTACCTCCTGAGGGCAGCGTGTGGCGAATTGCTTAGGGTCCTATGCTGCCAGGTGCAACAGCAGCAGCAGCCGCAGCCGCAGCCGCAGCAGACCTGCTGCTCCTGCTGCTGTTATGGCTCCTGTGTCTCTTTAAGGAGACAATGGGAGAAGACACTTAAATGAGAAGAGACAATAAAATAAACAGAGGAAACAGTCCCTTTTAGCTGCTGCCTCGGTGTACTCGTGCAGCAGATCATCTGCTGCTGCTGCAGCAGCAGACGGGCAGCAGCACATGTTGCTGTTTCTGGAGGTGTCTCCTCATGTCTTCTTTTGGTTTTCTGTATTGCTTTTTTTTAGTTACCCTCCCTTATAAATAGAAGTCAACACGCTGCTTCCTCCTTCACGAGGAAGCACAGCAGCCGCAGCAGCAGCAGCAGCATCACCAGCAGTAACACCACTACCATCGACACCAGCTGGACCAGCAGCAGCAACAACAACAGCATCAGCAGGAACTTCCGCTGCAGTGACACCAGCAAATTGATTGTAATTTTGTACGGTGTATATGCAGATCCCTTTTTGCTGCTGCAGTTAGTCTTAGCTAGCTGCCTGGGGGGCCCCACACACCTCAAACAGGAGGAGCAGCAGGAGCAGCAGGAGCAGCAGGAGCACCAACAGGCGGCCCCTATTAATGTGAGGTACTGTCTCCTTTTCTCTTTTTTTATTAAAACAAAAGTGAATTAAAAGTAGGGCAAGTGTCTCCTTTTATTTCTCTCCCTTTTATCGTACAGCCCAGCTGCCTCTCAGCTGCTCCTACTGTTGCTGCTCTTGCTTCTCCACTCGTGCTACAAAGTGTCCCGAAGCAGCAGCAGCAGGAGCCGCCGAAACAACTGCTGCAACAGCAGCAACTGAAGCAGCAAACTGTCTCCTGCTTCATCCAACTTCTGTCTTCTTTCTTACCTCATGGGTTTGTTGGTGTCTGGGTTTGTTGGTGTCTTCTTAAGAAGCAGAGTATGAGGGAACAGCTGCAGCCAGGGAGTGTCTCCCTGCTGCAGAAGGAGGAACAGCAGCAGCTGCAGCAACAGCAGCAACAACAGCAGCAGGTAGAGGAGAAGCACCAAAGTTTGGAGACGAGAGATCTTCCAATGCCTGCTACAATTATTAGTTCGCGTAGAGGGCGAAGATCTTTGGTGTCTCCTTCTGCTGTAGCTAGGGTGGCTCCTGCTGCAGCTGCTGCACTTGTTATGCTGCTGCTGCTGCTGCGCTGTTCTCATTTCCTCTCCCGCCCCACACCCTCATCTAATAAAAGACTACTTTCGGGTGTATACCCACGTCATCGATCGATAGGGAGTATCTGCGAAGGAGGGGGCAGCCCACGACGAGGGGAGGAAGAACAGCGTAGCAGCAGCAGAGGAAGGGATAGGGGTCGGGAATCCTCTGCGAGCCCGGATTGGGATCGGGGTCCGCGTCCGAGTTGGGATCGTGGTGTAGCTGAGGCCCAGATGTGGGGCCAGGGATGGACTCGGAATCAAGATCGGGATCGGGAAGGGGAAGAGGATTGGGATCGTGTTGGCGATTGGGATCGTCCTCGTTATGGAGGCCCCAGTGGGGATCGTCACCTCGATGCGCATCGTCCTCGCTATGGATATCGTCCGGGTGATGAGGATCGTGGTTGGGATCTAGGTACTGGTGGGGATCGTGGTTGGGATCGTGATTGGGGTCGTGGTGGGGATCGTGGTGGGGATCGTGAAGGGGATCGTGAAGGGGATCGTGATGGGGATCGTACTGAGGATCCCCATGGGGGTCGTGTTGAGGGCCCAGTTGAGGAACCTGTTAAGGATCCGGTTGAGTATCCTGTTGAGGAACCTGTTGAGGCTCCTGATGATGCTTTAGACGAGGATGTATACTTGGATACTGGTGGGGATCCTTTTGGGGATCGTACGAGTTGTGGGATGGTAGAGGAGACACAAGGGGGGAGTATGTGGGGTCGTGGTATACTGAATTGTTTATCATGTTTATTAGAACAGGTAGAGCAGCAAACAACAGAGCTGGCAACAGAAATAGATCCTCATTCTGCTGCTCGTTTGTTATTAACAGTTGGTAAGTTTATGTTGCTGGAGTTGGGATCGGTTGGAGGTGTAATAGGAGGAGACGAGAGACAATGGGCAGCAAATTGTCTCCTTAATTTCTCAAGTGTATTAACAGCAGCAGCATCAACAACAAGGGTAAAGGAAGAAATCTATCAATCTAATATTAGAAGCACAGAGATGCTGCTGCTGCAGCAATTAGCTATAACTGTCTCCTCCTTCTCTATGACTCCTTATTTACAGCCCCATATGTCTACTATTAAGAGACATTCCCTCTTAGTCACTATGAAGATATCTGTTAGTACATTATTAAGTTTATTATCTTCCCTAAAAGAACAAACAAAGCTGCATGCAATAAATACAGCTGTTAAGGAAGCAGCAGAAGCAGCAGCTGCTTCTGCAGCAGCAACAGTAGAATCAGCTGTGGGTTACAAGTTAGAGGCTGCAACTGCTGTAGCGAGTGCAACAGCTGCTGCTGCTGCTGCTGCTGCTTCTGCAGCAGCAGCAAGCCATAGAGAATTGTATCGCCATCTTTTATCAATGCAAACATTAGTAGATCTAAGAAGAAAACAAATGCTCAGGCATAGTCTTGATTGTATGTGGCTACTAGTAGAGGAGAGGCGTTGTTGCCCTGGTTTCCTGTTTTCCTTGGATGAGACAATATCAGAGAAGGGACCACTTTATACATCTAAGTATATTATATTAGGAGAGATAAAAGAAGTTTTACCCACAGCAGCAGCAGCAGCAACAGCAGCAGCAGCAGAAGCAGCGGCAGCAGCAGACGATGGGGGGAAAGAGAAGGAGGAAGAAGAGGAGGAGCAGATGGAAGGGGGAGACCCACTTCATATCGGTCCCTATCCCGATACCGGGAACCTGTCGGGAGCAGGAGGTGAGGGGGCGATGGAGGCAACAGCGACAGCAAGATCTGCAGCAGCAACTGCTGCAGCAGCTGTTGCTACAGCAGCAGCTGCAGCTGCTGCAGCAGCAACTATTCATGCAGAGAATAACCCATGGGCATCTTATGTCCCTCCCTCAAGTCGACAGAGAAAGGAGACAAAGCGCACCCCTTTAGAAGGTGGAGAGGAGACGGAGAAAAAACAGACGATCCCGATCCCACAGACGATAACGATCCCACAGACGATCCCGATCCCACAGACGATCCCGATCCCACAGACGATCCCGATCATACAGACGATCCCTATCCAAAAGACGATCCCGACCGCAAAGACGGCCCCGATCCCAAGGTACATACCTCCAAGGTTAAGGACAGCGAAGGAGGGCGCGCAAACCTTAGACGCAGCAGCAGCAACAACAGCAGCAACAGCAGCAACAGCAGCAACAGAAACACAGCAGCAGCAGCAGCAGCAGCAGCAGGTGCTGTCACCACAAGAAGGGGGACAAGGAGAACCATCATTGGAGGGCTTGCATCGATATCAGCAGCAAACTGATCCTGCTGTAGCAGCAGCAGCTGCTGCTGCTGCTGCTTTCTTTAGAGACAGAGTTGGTGTAGGCAGCCTGCAGAGACAAACACCCCCGCAACAGCAGCAAGAGGCAGAGGGGGAGGAAGCGGAGGAGACAGTTGATGATGGGGAGGAGACACTAGTGGCGGAGACAGGCGGAGACACTTTTCCTTATGTAGACCACACTTATCTATACACGTGGGGGCCACAATTATTACCTGGGGAGACACAACAGGAGGCAGTTGGATTGGTATGGAGGACAGGGGAGGAGGGAGAGGAGACAGGAGGAGATGATCAAGGAGGAGAGACAGGAAGCGATTATTCACGAGACTGGGTAGATGCTTATTTAACGGAGACAGATAGTTATTATCCTGTATGGTCACCAGGAGAGAGTAATGAGGAGACAGCAGCAGCAGAAGCAGCAGCAGCAGTAGATATAAGGGGACAGGAGACAGGAGACACCCCGTGGCAGGAGGAGACCGTTTATCCACCATGGGAGGAGACAGAAGAATATAATTGGGACAGTCGTCTCTTTGAGAAGAGGCCATCTAGTTTCTTTCTTTATAGAGGGGTACCCGTGGGGGAGGAGACAAGGAGGCAGCAGCAGCAGCAGCAGCAGCAGATATGGAGGGGACAGCAGCAAGAGACAGGAGGTGTCTCCTCACAAGAGGCCTTATATACACAACGAGGACTATATGCATATCCAAGGCCAGTAAGGGTCTACCCTTTGGGTATGAGGAGACACTTGATGGTGGGGACAGGAGACACATGGCAGAGGACAAAGGAGACACCTCAGGAGACACCTCAGGAGACACCTCGGGAGACACCTCAGGAGACAGAGCAGACAGAGCAGGCAGCTGGCTACCAAATGGTGACCAGTGGTCACCAATGGTCTCCTAGGTCATCGCATGCAAAAGCGGAGATAAGGGGAGATAAGAGGACAACAAAAGGAGACAGTGGAAGTATATTGTTAAAAGGAGACACTTTTGGTGGGGGATCGGGAGACGGGGTTGGGATCGGGATCGGGGATCGACCCCACACCCCACAGTCGGATACCTCCAGTGGCTCTCGCCTCTCTACATGGGTCAAAATAGGCGAGGAGGAGACAGGAAAAGAGCCCGTAAAGGATACAGGAAAGGGGACACGTGAGGAGACAGGAGGAGAGACAGGAAAGGGGACACAGAAGGGGACAGATAAGGGAAAAGGAGACAGGAGAGACCCCTTAGACTTTGATTCCTTAGCTGCAGAACTATCAGCAATGATGGATCCTTCTTCTTCTTCTTCTTCTGTCCCCCGTAGGAGACAAGAAGAAGGAGAGGAGACAGGTAAAGGAGGCACGCAAGGCGGCCCCTCTAGGGGAGAAGGAGACAGGCAACATATCCCCGCCCCTATAGGAGAAGGACGCAAGCAGGAGGGCCCTCCTGTACAGGGAGACAGGGGCCCCACTAGGGAGGAGACGGGAGATAAGGAGACACAACAACAAGGAGGAGAGGGGACAGAAGAGGAGACACTTGATTCTATGGAGTATATTCTTACTAGCCTAGAGAGGCTTGTCTCTTAATAAGGAGACAAAAAAAAAAGAGAAAGGAGACAGGGGACAGATAATAATAGAGGTTCCCGTATCTCCTTCCTCTGTCTCCTTTATATAAGAGGTGACACGTTGCTGCAAAAAGGAAACAAAAAGGAGACAAAAAAGGAAACAAAAAAAGGAGACAAAAAGGAAACAAAAAAGGAGACACTAA
>CAJFCX010000328.1:0-22574 GCA_904066255.1 Eimeria sp. OTU-X
ACACACACACACACACACACACACACACACGTGTCCAGGTACTCCGCAAGGTACCAATGAAACGCAGTCCAGTACTGAACACATACAAGTGAGACGGAACCACGCTCCACAAAAGACAACACTATATAGCGTAGTGAAGCACTACTCAAGGGCAAGGTAGCACGGCGCTGCAATATGCGTTCTATTCAAGCAGTGACCCCCGCAGTTGCTCATCATAGGCCACTCTCCTGTGTACACGCTTTTCTCGTTTAAGTAGTGCATGCATACATACTTCTTGATATTGTTTATTATAAAAATCGGAAAGCCACTCCTTTGACCAGTCGTCCACACACGTTGGTGATAAGCGGGGGACAAACAACCCCACCTTCGCACAACATGGCTGTGCTGGTGTCCCATTTGGTTGTTACAAGTGCTCGCAGGAGCAGATTTTGGCTTCAATAAATAAGAAATATGGCATTTTTGACAACAGCTTATCCACAAATATGTTCTAGACACTGGGTTGCCTACCCAGCGCTATAGGCCACTGACCAGCTAAGCACGAAACCGTTTGCCCTTCTTTATACAACTCGGGCGAAGATGGCGACGCCACCCACCGATCTGGCAAGTATTTCTCATTAAGGCGTTTTCCGTAGATAGTTCTGTACCAGCGTCTTCCACTGAAGCCCCACAGTCCCAGGGTAGAACGGAGGCAATACACCCAAAATTTCAGCTCTCCTTGAACGAAACAGGAGTTGTTCCCATGCGTTTAATACTCACCTGAACTTGTGTGAGCTTTCTGGAAGAGATTGACATAATTTCGTAGGCCTGAGGCTGGAGTAAGGGAGAGAGAAGCAAATTTGAGCTGTTGTTGTGGGTGTATGCAGCCCCTCAAAGACACAGATCCTGAGCTATATGATCTCATTGCGAAGGAGAAGGAGCGGCAAATAGACTGCATTGAACTAATTGCTTCTGAGGTGAGCTCTCTTGGAGGCTCCTTGGACTGCACCGTGGCATATGTAGAATTAGCGGTTTCCTTCTGACGGGCACATAAGTTGACGAGTAGACGAGTAGCCTGTGTATTCTCTCTTCGCATGCTTTCTGACTGTAGAACTTCGTGAGCACAGCGGTGCAAGAGTGTCTCGGCAGCTGCCTGACGAACAAGTACTCCGAAGGTTTCGTTGGCGCTCGTTACTATGGGGGCATGGAGTTTGTAGATCAAGTGGAAGCGCTTTGCATACAGCGCGCCAAGGAGGCATTTCGGCTTGATCCAGATGAATGGCATGTAAATGTACAGCCCCTTTCGGGCAGCCCAGCCAACTTTGCTGTCTTTATGGCCCTCCTCCAACCCCACGATCGATTCATGGGCCTCGGTCTCAATGATGGTAATGCTGATGGAGGCCTGCACACCGCATGCATACATGTACTCGGCATGTGCGCATGCGTTGCACTCGGCATGCATGCCTGCATGCAGGACAGAAGCTACCTGCAACCTGCAAGCCACGAGGGCGGGTTTCCAAGTACCTCACAGCCTCGAGCGCCTTGTGGGTACCCAACGGCAGCTGGTGCTGCATCGCTGTTCCTGATGCCGATGCTGGTTTGCTTTCTGCACAGGGGGTCACTTGACGCATGGGGCATACACCCCATCTCGTCGCATCAGTGCTAGTTCTCTGTTTTTTGAGTCGCTGCCTTACGGCCTAAACCCCCAAACAGGTCTGATTGACTACGAAGAGCTCGACAGGCTGGCGACCCTATTCCGGCCGAAGCTCATCATCTGTGGGCATTCTGCCTATCCACGGTAGGTTGAAGCTGGCGCTCATTTCACCTATGAATGAATGCCCACCTATTGAGAATGGAATTGTTTAGTTCATGCATAAGCTTCCCGCGTTCTTACGTAGCTTGTTTTCTACGCGCTGGACATCATGTCACCTCGATGCTTGTGGCTGCTCAGGTTGCTGGATTATCAACGCTTTCGGTCCATTGCCGATAAAGTTGGGGCCTTCCTCTGGTGCGACATGGCCCACTTCAGCGGATTCGTCGCTGCAGGGATTTTCGAGTCGCCCTTTGACTACTGCGATGTCGTTACTACAACAACGCACAAAACACTGAGGTGCGTTGGCACCTACTGTGTCTGTGCAGCGAACACCTGCTTTCCTTTTTCTTCGTGCGCCTGTTCTGTAGCTTGGCTACCTCCATTTAATCTGGAATTTGCCCTTTATAGATGCTAAGGTACATCTGCATGCCTTTCTAGCATGCATACACATATCGCGTGCTTTCTCGCACTTCCGCACCTCATTGTGTATGGTAGCAGCTGCGCTGTATCGTGCTGTCACTTTGCGTTTGCCGGTGTCCGTATATAATAGTGACCACTTGGTTTTGCCTGACTCTAGACCCTCTATTACTCCCCATTCATGTATCGCTTGCTTTCGTGGGCGCTTCTTACAGGGGGCCTCGCAGTGGCCTTATCTTCATTAACACTAAGCGAGTGCCCAATGGAGCTTCCAAGGTAGACGCAGCGGTCTTCCCAGGCTTGCAAGGGGGACCTCATGAGAATCACATCGCCGCTGTAGCTCACCAGCTAAAGCAGGCAAGCATTGACCTATCCCCAAGGTGTAGATCGATGTGCAGGACATATTTTTTGTTGCATAACGCTCCCAAGGGCGGCTGTGTCCTGCTCCCCAGCGACGTCGGCAGCACGCTAACTAATTGAAAGCCTGGTGCTTCGCTGGTTCACACAAGCATTTAGGTGCTGTCGCTAATTCTAACACGATGTGCTAAGAAAGGAAATCATTTTCGTATTGCGGTGTTTGTTCGCATGTGGTTTACCCTCCAGACGTGCACGCCGGAATGGAAAGTCTACTCGCAACAGGTGCTGGACAACTGCAAGCTTCTGGCAGCTGAGTTGCAGAGCTACGGCCTGCAGCTCGTCACCGGCGGGACTGACAACCACTTGCTGCTCCTCGACTTGAAGCCCCAAGGGCTGACAGGTGCTTAGCGGAGGCATGCTTTAGGCATTGCGGAGGGAAGCAGTGACTGTTTATGCATGGGCCTTATTATTGCGACACATTACTGTTGCTAACCTCTCCTCCTTAACACAGGCAGTGACTGGCTGCCCTTGTGACTGTCATTTCGTTCATGGCTCGTTGGTGCACAGGCAGCTCGATGGGCTGAAAGCTCACACAAATCATGTGAGGACAGTGTCTATCTATGACTCTGTCCTTAGGGGGGAAACTCCAGTTGGTTTGCGATGCCGTGAACATTACGCTGAACAAGAACTCGATCTCGGGCGATTCTCCAGGCATTCCCACTGGTGAGAAACGAACAATGGGAAGGACGACAAAGTGCCCTTTGCATTTGCTTACAGCTGGGCCTAGAGCTACGGGCGTTCAGAAGAGGTGTTGACTAGCTGCCACTTTTTCGCAGGCGTGCGCATTGGGACCCCGGCCATGACGACTCGAGGGTTCGGCTCAACAGAATTCAAGCAAGTCGCTAGCTTCCTTAAGGAGGCTATTGACATCTGCTTCGAGATACAAGGTACCACAGCCTCACAAAGAATGCATGCTTACCTACGCCTAGGCCCATGAAATCATCTGCAAAATGCGGCAAGTGCCCTGCATCCGTGCAGCAGGCTGCAGATGTCCATTATTGCTGCGAAACAGACGGCAGGCAACCTGCAGATACGGACGCTTGCGTTTCTTGTGTTCAAGCTGTGTGCCGGTAAAAGAGCCAAATATCTGTACGCATACCTTTTTGATATGTTTGTATTGCATGCTGAGATGTTGTAACTTGTGACGTTTGTGTCGCTGCAGAGCAGTCGGGTAAGAAGTTGGCGGACTTTAGAAAATACGTCACTCCTTCGCATCCGCGCATAGCCGACTTGCGAGAGCGGGTGAAGGCGCTCGCGCGGAGCTTCCCCATTCCGGGGCGGCAAGATATCTGAACAGTTTGAACAATGCTAATCAAAAGGGAGAAGGGAACAAAGAGGCGATGCCGCAAGTATATGCCATCTGGGAGGGCATGGAGGTGCTAAATAGCGCGAGGGTTTGCTGCCAGGGAGCTTAGCAGCCGCAGTTGCAGTTTGTGTTTTCCCGCGCAACTGTGTTGATGCCGGGTCAGCAGGACGGTTCCTGGATAGACGTAGAATGTACAATGAAGCCTGCTGGGGGCTTGCAGCTGAGATGTTAAGGGTATATCCCTTTTTGTGCTGCCTACATCAAGCGTTAAGCACATAGCCTGCAAGCGAGGCTGGTTTTGCAGGGTTTGCGTCGGCATTCGTTCTGCACATTTCAAGCACGCAAATACCGCTTGTGCTACAGGGCTCGTTAGGGGTGCTACACCTTGTGCTGGGCATTAGGAGACTTGTGAATTTGCTTCTGCGGAAAGGACACGCATTTGCACCCAAACAGCGGTTTTTTTGCAGGCCGAAGTGTGTGGCCATTATCGCTTCGTGTGACCCGTAGATACCGTTCTCAGCAGCGCCTGTGACAGCAGCTTATTTTGAGCTTAGCATCTATACACACACTAAGCACTTCTGTCTCACGAAGCCGATCGCTTGCCACTGTAGGCTGTATCATCAGACCTTCTTGGTGTAGTGTTAGGGAGATGTACTGTTAAATGTTGCGGTCTGTTTAGGTCTGAGAGGTGGGCACATTTTTGCATTAGTTGCATGAGAATACCACAGCTAAGCTTTAATGCCTTTACCGCATTCTCACGATGAGGGGAGTGTAGCCGACTTTTGGGTTCCACTCAGCAATAGCCTCGAAGTTGTCCACACCTGTAGGCGTGCTGTCCTGATGTTTACTTGTATTCGCTGCTCATCTAATGATATGCATGATGCAATGTAACATAGGTGGGTTGACTTGGTCAGGTGGAGTGAGCGTGAAAGCTAACTCATAGAGGCTTTCCTTAGCACGTTGGTAAGGGCTGATGACAACAGTAGTTTGAACCTGCCAGACGAAATAATATTGAGGTTATTGTCAGCGCATTGGCTTCCCATATGAACTGTTTAGCGGGAGGCTATATTCGTTTTGGCGATTAATTTTCCTGTTGACTGCAGTGGACGATTCGTTTCGATTGTGACCGAGTCGACGACGCTAGTCCACTGGACCTCGGCCTGGAAAACCGGCTGCGAAATACTTTCAAGGCATTAAACATAAGCCTTTTCAGTCAACAAATTACTCACTATTCACAAACATGCAAACACAGCCACTGTGCAGCAGGAAAAACCGGAGCTGTGCAACGTATGTTCTGAACAACCCCGTGGGCCAGCGAGTGGCGGAGGTGTGCGGCCATCACATCGTATTCAGCGAACTCATTCGGAATAAATTAATTAAATATGCTCCAGTACTTATTATGTGAGATAAAAAGGTAGGGACTGTAGATTTTTTGCTGTGCTATGTCGAGCGCTTAACTTCGTCGATTGCTGTGGCTGGCGCATGAGGCTCTTACACAGTCACGCATGTTGCAGTGCCATCTACCTCCCAAAAGAGCATATATTTTTGCTTAATACCCATTGTTTTGCTTTTGCCAAAGTTTGTATGGAGCACTAGCGTCAAAAAGTGGGGAATTTCGTGAGGCCAGGCAAGCTGCCTCGCCAAGTGGAGCAAGGCGGGTTCGACGTGCCGTTCTCCTTTGTTCCTTTTTTGACTCTCGAAAAAAAGCTCAGCAGCTCCAGTAATCAACCTATATTGCAGCTCTTTAAGATCCAATGCTGCAGTCGTTCACATGTTCCAAACCAAAAGCACGCGTATTTCTCTGGTGTGCAGCTACTAGGCGCGTGTGCATCAACTAGCCCCGGAATTTGCGAAAGTACTACTAATCACCGCCCCAGGCAGCTGAATCTGATTTAGCTGCAGCAGCTGCAGCAGGTTCTGTGAGGGGTTCAACGCTGCACACCACACAACTCGTATTCGTTCAAGATGTGCGGGATTCTGGGAGCCTGCTGTGGCAGTGCCAGCAAGGCGTTCCGCTGCTGCTCTCTGCGCACATTCGCCTTCATCTGGCTGGGGATCAGTGAGAGATGCTTACACCCGCTTTGCTGCGTTGCCTTCTCTGTTGAAAGATAATGCTCAACTGGTTCACCCCTTCCCTTGCTATCGCTTCTTTTCCACGAGTGCTTGCATGCATACATGCGTGCATGCACAAGCTTACGTGCTTGCGTCGTTCTTAAGCGAGCACTGAGTTTCAGGATTTTTAATAACCACGACGAGGGTGTTATCTTCTTTCTTCCCCGCTGTATGCGTGAGTGTGTGTGGATTTGTGTGTTTGTGCGGGATCGTCAGGCGTTTTTATTGCTTTACTGCAGTTCGTTGCTGGCGCTTATCTTTTGTCATATCTGACCCCAGTTGATACAATGCTTAGGGACATCAGAGACAGAATCATGGAGCTTGAGGACCCTACGACAGCGCTGAAGTATTACGGAGTCATTGCCGACAGCTTGGCTGCTGTTTGGAGGGGCATGAGCTTGCTAACAACAACACGCGGTAGGCACCTTGCTTGTCATTTCATACTAGGGTCATTGCAGTCTTGGCATGCATCATTTAGGCTTTGCTTTACTACATCTTTAACTGCGCTTGGTGCATGCCTCCTACTGCATTTTACATAGGTCGTCTAAATGCTGTTTCAGGACTCTTCGACACAGTTGCTGTCGCCCTGTGGGTCCTGGGTTGGTACAAACAAAAGTTAATATTCGTGTATGTCTTTATTGGGATGATGGCGTTTGACTTCATCATTGACTTTTGCCTCTTCATAATCTTCATGGCTGTAATCAACGCCCTGTACATTGCGTACTTTTTTCCCGTAAGCTGCATCCCTTCAATGCGTGCTAGGCTACAGACCCTAAAGCCAAAACCATAATCCCTAGACCTAAATCCTTGTTCATTTTTTGCTAATGCTGCAGCGGGTACCTTTGCTAAACTTATGTCGCCGCTGCCTTAGGGTAACGCCGCAGTTTGCACGTGCCATTCGACGTTTTCTTTTTTCTATATCTTCGTGGGCATTGCTGTATTGGTTTTGTGCCTCTGCCTTCAGATCGCGCTATTGTTGCCCTTCGTCTTCTACGGCTGGCAAATGTTTTTGGGGTAAGAGCAATCGGACGCGCTTGGGCCATGGGACCCGCTTTTGGGTTTTGACGGTTGTGGACAGGGCTCTGAGTGGTTAGCGAGCTAGTTATTAAATTCAACTGACCAGCTAGCGAGCTAGCTAGATATAGCAAGTCAACTAGCTGGGTAGAGACCGCTGAAGTCTTTTTAACCTGATAGCTTGGCTGCTTTTGGGTTTGCAGACCTTACGTCCTCCACTTGCTGCTTAGTCACGCCTACGGTGAGTCCGGAATAATATGCTGCACCCACAGTTGGCGTGGACCCCACAAGGACTGTTACCGCTGCAATGCCTATTAGTATTATTATTACTATTGTGATTGCGACTGGCACTACTATTACTATTATGACAAAACTATTACTATTACCACGGTCATTACTATTGCTTTTGCCATCGCTGTTGCTACTACTATTTCTATCGCTATTACTATTACTGCTTCCGTTATCACTACTATTACCGTTACTGTTGCTGTTATTGTTACTACAACTACCACTGGTACTATTACTAGTCAGAGTCCTATCTGTTTCCAGCACTATGCCTGCAGCTATCTGTGGAAGTACCGGCAGACCCGCTGCCTAGTTCGTATGCATGGGGAGAACTGTGTCTAACCAATACCCCATATTTATGCACACAAACAAAAGAGGAACGATGCTGTGCACATGCCTGCAGTGATGAGTGTGGGAGGCGACGGAACGGAGATGAAGTCCTGGCAGGAAGTAAAGGAGATGCGCGAGACGGCAGCTCAAAAAGGTAGGCAGTTAATATACCTGGCTCGTTTTAAATTTTTTAAGTTTTTACAATTTGTGCTACTCATGTGCAGCATAGCAACAAGCACCCTACAGCTGGAATCACCGTATTTCCGGTTCTTTTCCCTGTTGCTGCTTAGCAACAGCTTTACAGAGAGCAATACTAGAACTTTTGTTTACCTTCTCGTGGCTTCTGCGGTGCCACGGCCTGCAGGAGAAGAGACAGAGACGGCCCGACTCATCTCCGGAAGTTCAGAGAAAAAACCAGAGAAGGCATCGGAGAGCAAGAACACAGGGAAGAAACAGGAAGCCGAGAAAGTCGTCACGGTGGTTGATGACGACGTAATGGCTGAAGCAAAGCAGGAAGTCTAACTGGACCCTCTGGTGCAGATGCAGACTAAGATGTACCTGCTGGAGCAGCAGTGACGCACTCACCTAAAGGAGGAGGAGCAGCAGTAGAACCAACAGCAGTAGCATTAGCAACAGGTCATAAATTCCACAAGACGACGGGGTCACTGTTTTTTCTTTGGAGGAAGCAAAAATGCTGGGTGCAACTTCACCTATGTTTGCCTCTCTGGATTTCTCTGTTGCCCTCCAGCAATAGCATAACGAGAGCAGCAAGCAAATCGGTTGAAGAAGTTGCATAGCAGTTGCACAGCCATTTGTTGCTGCAGAGGTGCCTCTGCAGCAACAAATGACTGCCGTAGAAGCAAGTGCTTGCTCCTTTGCTTTTTTCGTTTGCTGCATGTCTCCCTCAATGCTGGCCTTTGAATAGTCTTTGTGCTTCCGTTTCCAGATACTGAGCCACCTGCCGGTGGATTCACCTTTTTGCCACTTTACCTCTTTGTGCACCTTTTCGCCTGTCTCGTTTGCTTCCTTTGTTTCTTTCCCCATTGTCTCGCTGCGGCGGCAGAAGCAGCACTGCTTGCTACATGGGCATCCTAATCGGGGGGCCCTAATTCCGTTGGGGGCGCACCCGTCAGCGAATCACCTTAGGGTTATCTAGACTCAGCAGCAGCAGCAGCCGCGTCAAATGCTGGCATTCCAACAGCAGCAGGTGCTGCTCTTTGGAGCAGTACCAGCATCTGATGCTGCTTTTGCTGGTGGGGCGATAGTAGTTTTGGGGACGCCGATCACAGTGCAGCCACTGAGCCATAGGTCTTCAGCGCGTCTCCACCTGAGTAAGCCTGACGTGGAACATTTGCTGTGGGGCGCCCCACAGAAACCAAAGGAGTGTTTCTTAGCTTTCTGACATTCACCCTATCATATGCATGCTTTGCATGCATGCAGTCACGTTTTTCAAGGTTAGAATGTGCTAGTTGTTTCCCTCTCGCCGCGTGATGCAGACACACGCGGCCACCTGCAACACGGAAGGCATCTGATGACCCCTATAGCGTATACTGATACTCCCTTAGCTGGCTCATGCTGTCTTTACACATATATTCTCCTTCTGCATACTAGTTTGCTTCGAATGCAGTGCAAAGATGGCTCATGCAGCTATGTAACGAGTCGTTAGACTTTGGGGCTGCTAGCGATGTAAAGGAGGACAATTAAATTCGACATTGCGTGGATCATCGTGAGGATATGTTGAATAATTAATCATCTGTTGCACGTACATATATGAATATCCAGGCTAGGTACGCGCACTCAAATAGGTAAACACAAATATAGCTGGGTATATATGCCTGTAAAATACTATGTCCAGGCATGCATACGTGAACACATCCATACTACATAATATACATTCTACGTATCCATACTGTGTATGTATATATGCATATATATTATGCATGCTCTGTGTTGCTCAATTATGCTAGCTAAACAAGATATTCGTCCGGAATATGCGAAAGCCCGGACTGGGATCTCTGTCCTTGAGTAGCTGGGACAACAGACGCTGCTATCTCACAGAGAAACCTTTTGGTTCTCTTTGAGATATCCCCATGCTTGTGGATTGCCATCGAGGCGAAACGCAGCTGGCCCTGCCTCCATATAGCCGTCGTAGGCGGCACGGCACCAGACAGACTTAAACATTCATACATTCGCTATTCGAAGGCATGCAAACATTACGCTGCAAAATGCCGCACTGCACAACTGCCTAGTCTTTCGGCTAGACAATTAAGAACAAGAGCCTAAGATGCACAAACTGCTGCAATGCGGGGAGGAAGCGGGGAGAGAGCTAAGGCAGCTCAGCTGCAGCAGCTGCTGGACTCGTGACGCCTTGTAGAAATCCGCTGCCCCATGCAGTTCGTGCGGTCGTAGGTCTTGATATATCTGTCGGGAAGATATGCCATAACAACGGGAGGCAAGCGGCCCTGAGAGCTCTGAGTAACACAGGAGCAGCAAAGCAACGCACACTCCACAAATGTAACACTTCTCTCCTGGTGCATGCAACTCAGATATAGCCAAAAGAGACCACCACATGCACTCAGTCTATGTAGGGGACACATGAGAGAAGTGGGAAGGAGCTTTGCTCTCCGTCTGCATGCAGGCACATGGAACTTCAGGCATGCATGGCTATCTATATCAACATGCGCAGCATGCATCCGTGTGGCTGCATGCACAAAGCAGAGCTACGCGCATGTACGCATGCACGCATGCTTGTGATGGGGGAGTTGAGGTGTATTCACCGAGAGGGTGGAGAGATTCTTTTTGTTGCATTGGAGGAAGAGGCGAGAGGCCTTGGACATCTTGCGGAGAGTTGCTCTTCTCTGCATGATATCTACAACTGTCTCCTTTACAGCAGCAGTTGAGAGGGCCCTGCTGAGTTCCTGAAGCTGCTCCCGTGGGATCCTGTCCCGCTCATCGTGAGCATTCACGTATTCCCCCGTCCTGGAGTCATATGTAAACTTGCGGCTCTCTAGCTTCTGCGCTGCAGTAGCAAGCAGCAATCGACAAACAGCAGCAACAATCTACGTACAGAGTCTCCTCAGAAGAATAGCAGAAGAGACAAATGCAGCCGCAGATACACACACGCCCAGAGCAGCTCCAGTAAGCAATAGGCCGGATGGAACGGGAGCGGGATTCCAGTAACATATATAACAAATTAGCAGCTCTAGAATTTACTCAATAATATGTTTGTCATTATTTATTCAATCTAATAACGATATATCCTCCTTATTTTCTTACTTTCTTCCCCCATTGGCAGCACAGGAGTATTGGTTGCTGCATTCCATTGCTTAACCCCAGGCACATAAATGCCGGAGTTGATGGCTTGCAGGCCTGAACGTTGCTTCTCCGGCGGCTCCTCGCTGTCTGCTGCCGGCATCTGCATGAAACCCGTATAATCAGACATAGCCCGTGTATACACCCACGAGGCACCCTTTCGGGGACTTTCCCATTCCCCCTCTCCCACCATCTTATTCAAGTCTTCAGAAGGCTGTTGTTGTTGTTGCTGCTGCCACAAGTGCTGCAGCACCGCTTGGTTAAGCTTTTCTGTATCCAGAGGAGCCAAATACTCTCCCTCTGCTCCTCCTGCGCCCTGTTGCTGCTGCCCCTCAGGTGCCCCCTGTTGTTGCTGCTTCTGTTGCATCTGCTGCTGCAGTAGCAAACGCTGCTGTTCCTGCTCTTGTTCCCATTGCTGCTGGTCTACCCAGTGATGCTCTTGCGAGTCCTGGTGCTGCTGCTTTGGGGCATCCATTTGCAGACTGTGGCGGGAGGAGAAATGGTTCAGAAAGTTGTGTCCTTCAATGTCTTCAGCAGAGTTGCCTCGTGGCGTCACGTACTGTGCGCTGCTACTTCTGCTGGTGGCCATATTGTCAACGCAGAAACGCTGTTGGTGGCCTGCACAGAAAATCAACAGTTGCAGTGACACCAGCAGCAATCTCAACAGTAGCAACAGCGAAAAGGCAGGATGCCCTGCAGGTTTCAGAGTCCTGTGTATATGTAGTGCAGCTGCAAGAAGTTTCAAGAGGAGCAGCAGCAGAAGGATCGCAGCAGCAGCAAGAGCAGCCGCAGCGGCATGTACCGTACAGCTGCAGCTGCAGCTGCGTTTGCCTGTAGGTTGGTCAGCTTGTTTTGCCACCCTAAGACTTTTCTCTTATTTGATGTTTTTTGAAAAACAAACCAAAAGAGTTGCCTGCAGAGGAGAGAATACGGGAGCAGCACCTACGGAGGCGTCAATTGACCGGCGCTGCAGTGCTGTTTTAAGACAAGAAGGCGTTATTAAGAGGAACTCGAGCTGCTACTGCAACACTTAAATCACTCTAAACTCACTTGATATAAATATAATAATAAAATGCTGCTGTGGGCTGTGCACGCCGAAGCCGACTGGCTAACAAGAGTAACGGCTTCGATGAGGTCGGCGCGGAGGAGTTGTTGCTGCTGCTACTTTCGAAGCAGCAGAGTAAAACAAAGGAAGAATGTCTTAAGGAAAGGAGTAAAAAAATGCAAAGGAAAACCTGCTGTTTTTTTTAGGAGAAGCAATGCAACCAAAGACGACTACTAGCGCAGCAGCAACTGTAGCAACAGCAGCAGCAGCAGCAGTGGCGGCGGCGGCGGCGCAGCTAGACCAGGGCTCGATCTGCTGGACAGCTGCTGAACGATTTTCAACAGCTCTTTGTGTTCTTCTTCACTTCGTCTGTTGATTTGGTTTAACTCGTTATGACATGCTTGTATAAATAGACCCCTTTTACTGCAAGAAAGTCTTCATTCCAACGCCTTGTTGAGCGGGCCTGACGCTACTCCTACTAGCTGGAGCTGCTGCAGTTGACTTGGCGTGCAGCTGCAGCTGCTCTGTCTTCTTCGAAGACGAGGAAAAACAGAGTCCAACAATATATTTGTTGAAAGTGTATGCAGTAGCAGCAGCAGTGGATGCGGCTGCTGCATCTGAAGCGGCCGATTCCTCTGCGGTGTGCGCAAGGGAGACAGAAGCCGCTGCCGCAGCAGCTGAAGCAGCAGCAGGAGCAGCAGCAGCAGCGGCACTAGGAGCAGCAGAAGCAGCAACAACAAAAGCAACAGCAGCTAATTGTCTGAAATGGATGGCTCGGAGAGTTCGGGTCCTAAGTTGCTGTTGATATTTGCTCTAGTGGTGGCCTGTCTGCTACCCTTTGGTCCTCATCTGTTCTACTTTAGGACACTAAAGCTTCATCCTGTCTTTTTCCCCCTCTCTTGTCTTATTGCTGCTGCTCTTTGCTGCGCCATCGTTTACTCCGTGCTGCGCTGCAGGGAAGCAGATCAGCAGACACGCAACGAAGCAGCTGCTGCACTCCTCGAGCGCAGCAGCCCCATGCGTGTGATCCCCAGCAAACACTGGAGAAACAAGTAAAGGATACAGACATACACAGCTGTATATTTCTAAACTCTAAACCCTAATTAAGCCCATCTTGCTCGCCACATCCCTCTAGAAGTGCAGCAGCAGCAGCAGCAGCAGAAACACCTACAACAACAGCAGCAACGGCACCTGCAACAGCAACCGCCACATTGGGGGCTGCATCCAAAGATTTAGTAGCGCCTTCCTCAGGAGCAGCACCGGCAGCGGGAAAACTGCTGGTGCCACCGGCAGCACGCTGAGGTGCATCTAAAGCAGCAGCAGCAGTAGGGAGCCCTGCTTTTCGTATTGGACACCGAAGGAACATTTGTAGGGGGGAATATCAGGATGGCAACGGAGAGCAGCATAGCGTCTGCGTTTGCTGCAGCAGCAAAAGGGCAGGGTTCAATCCCTGTGGCTCAGTTGGCGACTGCAGCAAGAGCAGCAGGAGCATCTCCCTCATTAGCGGAGGTGAAGGCGTGGGGCCAGAAATGTGGGGCTACTGTAGACAGTGCATCTTTCGCTGCATTTTGCATGCAGACATCCCATAAAGACACACAAGATGATCTTTTAGCTTTCTTTGAGGCTATGGATCTGCAGCAAACAGGTAAAGTTAAGAAGAAAGAATTACGCAAATGTCTTACGACATTTGGGGAACCTTTAACAGAGCAAGAAGCAGATGATGTTTTAGATAGTCTTTTCCCTGATGAGGAAGATGTACAGTATCAGGTCCTTATTCAAAAGCTACTACAGTAAAGAGGGAAAATAGTGCTTAATGCATGCATGCATGCATGCATGCATGCATGGAGGCAGACAGGCACATACTGTGTGGGGGGGAGGAGTTTGATTGTTGTCTTTGTTGCTGCTGCATGTAGCAGCAGGTGCGCAGCGGCGACAGCAGCAACAGGATGGAGAATGGAGACAGCTGATATAATGTCTCTTTTTAGTAGAACCCAACAGGAATAAGCAAAATAGAAGAAAAGATGAACGAAATAAGAGAAAGACACAAAGAAGGCCGCATACATTTGGAGACAAGAGGAGACAGGCCTGTAGTGCGTAGAGAAGGAGACACTCCATGGGTGTCTCCTTTTTTAGACGAACCCTTCATCCTCGATGGCGATCTATATGTCGCCTATTGTATCCCTTTTAAGTTATAACTATCGTCTAATGCATTGTTTGGGTTGCTGCTGTTGCTGCTACTGCTGCTGCAGTAGGTACTGTTATTGCTGTTGCTGCTGCTCATAAGAGAGAAGCAAACATAATGGAAAGAGACAGACGGACAGGAAGAGACAGACAGAGCGAGACATAGACACACAGGCAGGCATAATAGTAGGAAGGGACAGACAACAATATGCTAGGAGACAAATTTCTTATGGACAGTGGGGCCCTGAAGGGTCTCCATCTGCTGCTGCTGCTGCGTTTGTCTCTTTTTGTCTATATGGCCCACATATACACCAGAGAGAGACAGAACTTAAATGATAGTTGGGGTTCAAACTGCCCACCAGCAAGGAGACAGTTGCTGCTGCTGCTGCAGACAGCAGCAACTGAGGTCTCCGTTGTTGTCTGTCTCTGTTTAAAGCTTTGTTATTCGGAGACAGTTACGTTAAGGGCAGCAACGCTCCCAAGCCAAGGGAGGCAGCTCATATCCAACGAAGTAGTAGGTGGTTGGTGGTAGAGTTGTCTCTGCAGCAGCAGCAGCAGCAGCAGTAGGATTATTAGCAGCAGAAGCAGCAAAAGCTCGTAGTGCCTCTGCGCAGTCTCTAAGGAAGACAGTGAACCCTGCAACACCCTCATACAGACTAAAGGGCCTATCAGGTATTCTTAATAGCTGCATGTGTCTCCGTATTCCTTCTAAGGCAAACAGAATAGCCCTTCTTAACCAACGAGGAGACCCTGTACTATTATAACAACATAAAAGAGACAATCCATTGCCTCCTATACCATGACAAAGACCTAAACCCTTTCTTAATAAACCCCTAGTAAAGACTGTCTCCCCCATTGCTTCTAGCCACACTAAACACTTAGATAAATTATCTACACGCAGAGATACTGATTCTGCTGCACTCAGATAGCGACGCCGTCGGTACAGCTGTGGCAGACAATCCTCCTCCTGTTGCTGTTGCTGCTGTTGTTGCTGACGCAAGGACGAACCAGAAGATGGAGAACTGGTGACCGCACCACCCGTGCCGGTTGCGCTTTCCTGCTGCTGCTGCTGCTGCTGCTGCTGCTGTTGGGATAGCACGACGAATGCTTTGTCTCTATGGAGGTCTACAGCCCAGCAGAGCAGCGGCAGCAACCCTGGTGAGCCGTGGCACCACTGGACAAGACGATCGCTGGTGCTGCCGATGCTGCTGTGAAGGTTTGCTGTTGCAGTACAATGGAAGCGCAGCAAAGACATGAGGGAGGACAGACACAGCCTCCTTACGCTGTCACGGAGAGCAGCAGCAGCAGCAACACCCGAGCTGCAGCAAAGGAACTCTGTAGCAGCAGGGCAAAAGACAGGCACCTCTTCACTGCCTTTTATTGGCTGCATGCCGCTACATACAACAGGGGAGCATGCTAGCAGTCTTGCTACAGCAGACTTTGCTTCCTGGTCTACTGCTGCATCGTCTCCATTGCCACCAGTGCCACAGCCAACCCAGCTGGCAGCAGCAGCAGCTGTAGAAGATGCTGTTGTTGCAGCTTTTTTTCCTGCTGCTGCTGCTGCTGCTGCTGCGGGACTCGCGGGGCCCGGGAAGCACCCTGCAGCAGCCGCATGGTACAGTGTATCTGCAGCCAGCAGCAGTTGCAGCAAGATGCCGCAGACCCCATGTGCTGCTCCTAGGTATTGCTTGTCGTGCCATTCGTACAGCAGCACGAGGGGTCTTGCTTTTAAGAAAGCAGTAGGGATAGACTCCGGCAGCAGCAACTGCTGATGCTGCTGCATATCCAAAGAATGCATGCAATCACCTTCATTAGCTACTGCTGTTGCTAAGCCCTGTGCTACTATCTGCCCCACAAGCTGCGCTACAAGAGCGAGCAACAGCAGCCGCGTTGCTTCTCTCTCCCCACACATGCATACACCTGAACAAGAACATTTCTTGCTGCTGCTGCCGCTGAAGCTGCTGCTGCTGCTGAAGCTCCTGCTGCTGAAGCTGCTGCTGCTGAAGCTGCTGCTGCTGCCGTAGTTGAGGGACATCGGATACCTGAAACTCCCGCTGCTGCTCTGCAAGGAAAGAGTTGATGCACGTCGTAAGCATGTATCCACATCCTCTTTCCTCTCGCTGCTGCTGCTGCTGCTCTTGCTGCTGCCTTCATGGCAGTCGCTAAAGAGCCCTGCTGCTGCTTCAGGCGGCTGTGTCTGTTTTGCTGCCAGAAGCGGGAAGCAAGAAGGGGGAGGAGGAGGCAACCACATGCAGCGGGTAAAGAGCAACGCATACAGCAGCCCCGCTCGCCCATACAGCAGCTCGCATTCCTCTGGTTGCATGCGCGGCAGTGCTGCTGCTGCTGCTGCTGCCAAGCGACGCAGCACAGCAAATGCCTCCCGCTGCAGCACCACACACAGCAGCAGCATCAAAAGAGCAGCAGTTGCAGAGGAAAGGCAGCAGCAAAAGCAGCACCATCTGCAACAAAGCACAGCAGCATCGGCAGCAGCAGCAGCAGCAGCGGCAGCAGAGGCGGCAGCAGCAGCTTGGCACTTGCCGCTTACCTCTCTCTTTAAGAGATAGAGGGCTACAGCAGCCAAAGCTAAACGGCCGACATATCCCTGAAGGAAGGTAAAGCGGCGACGCAAAGACCTTTCTGCTGCTGCTGCTGCTTCTGCTGCTTCTGCTGCATTTGCTGCTGCTGCTGCCGTGTCTCCACCTGTATATATCCCACAACCAGGTAACACGATTGCCAGGGCCGCATGCAGAGCTTGTTCTGCTGCTCTGGGTATCGCAGTGGCTTCTGCTTCTCCGGGCAAACCTGCTGCTGCTGCTGCTGCTTCCCCAACGCCTTTTTGGAGGCAGCGCTTCTTTGCGTCTGCAGCTGCTATCAACCGCTCGGCCCTTCTGAGCTCAAACCACCAAGCAAAAGCAGCACAAAACGCTGCAACAGCAGCAGCAGCAGCAGAACAGCAGCCGCAGCAGCATGAGCAGCAGGAATGCCACAGGTGCAGCTGCAACAGCAGCAATGCACATCCGAAGAATAGCCAGCAGCAGCAGGTGCAGACACTGCAACATCTGGCCAGTGTCATCAGCAGCAATATCAGCTGCAGCAGTAACAGCGGCAGCAACACCAGAAGCAGCAGCAGCAACACCAGCAGCAGCAACAGCCGTACCTAATGTAAGCATATGCGACCCCCGCGTCTCCTGAATAAATACAGCCTGGCCTTGAGTTATCATTGGTATCAAAACCCTCCATATATTCTGCTGCTGAATCAAGAAGATCTGCAAGGGGAAGCAAGCTGCTGCTGCTGCTGCTGCTGCTGCGTATGTCTTGTGCTGCTGCTGTTGCTGCTTCAACACGCTCGGGACCCCACCAGCCACATGACCCCAAAGCAGCAGCAGCCTCTATCACAGCACGACGGATCTCTCTACCGCCATCACTTGGAAAAGGGGAGAAGTAGCGGCTTCCCATTGCTGCCGCTGCTGCTGCTGCTGCTGCCTACTGCTGCCGCTGCTGCTTCTGCCCCTGGTCCTGGGGCCTTCTTTCCGCTGCTAGTGTGATGCTGTTGACACCTGCTGCGTCTGTTGTTACACCTGCTGCAACACTGAAGACGAGCCTTGTCTTTGTGTGAAGGCGTGCAGCAGCAGCAGCACGAGCAGCTGCAGCAGAAGATGAGGGGGGAAGAACGGCACTTATTGACCCTCAACAAAGAATAAAAGACTAATGCCAACTCATAAGTCACACTAATGGCAAATATACGGCAGCACCAGCACCAGCAGCAGGAAGCTGCTCCTCTGCATCGCGGGCTGTGCCGGGGGCCCCACGTGAGTGTGTGCTGCTGCTGCTGTTGCTGCTGAAGCTGAATCTGTAATGTATCTTCTTTTTTATATGTATTTCACCTTTCTACAGTATATTTTAATACATTGATTATCCTTATTACCTCTCTCGAGGTCACGGCAGCAGGGGGCCCTTGCGACTATCAGGGGGGCCCCCTACCTCCCCTTAGTACACCACGAAGGGGTTTAAAGGGAATTTTCTTCTTTGTCTTTATTCTTTAATAATTGAAACAATCCATTTTATTATTCGTGTTCGCTAATTCTTCTTTGTTACCCCATAAATACACCTGGGAGCCTCCATTCTGCTGCTGCTACGAGGGGGAAAGGGGGTTGCCACCGCTAAAAGGAGGGAAACACCAGCAGCATTTGCTGCTGCTGCTGCTACAGTCTCTTCAGTAGCAGCTGCAGCAGCTGTTGCAGGAAAAAGCAGCAGCGTCAGCACAAGCGATTAGGCACGACTGGTGGCATCCGCAGGTTTCATCGAGTGTAGTAAGAAGAGAAGCAGCAGCAATCGCGCATGCACCCTCTATCTACAAACGGCAGCAGCAGCAGCATTCGAAGCAGCAGCACATTCAACAGCATCACTTGCAGCACCATAACCTGCTGCAGCAGCACTTGCAGCAGAAACACCTGTAGCAGTCAAACAGCAAGAGCGGCAGTGCAACAACAATGACGCTGCGACCAGCGAAGGCCGGCAGCAGCAGCAACAATGGAAACACAGCAGCACCAGCAAAACAGGATCAGCATGTATGAGCAGCACGAGCAGCTGCCAAACAGCAGCAGCAGCAGCAGCAGCAGATTGGCAGTCATGGGGTTAGCTGGTTTCCGGGGAAGAGCAGATGAACTCTTGGCCGCCTCCTCAACAGCAGCAGTACCTGCAGCAGCAGCAGCAGCAACTGCAGCTGCAGAAGAAAGGGTTTCGTCATTAATGAAGGAGAAGGAGATTATGCAGCAAACACAAGGGGGGGTATCTGCTGTTGCTGCAGCTGCTGCATCTGCTGCAGGTGCTGTCTTTGACAGCCACGTGAAGGACCGAGCGATGCAGATGCTGCTTCTGCTTAAAGAAGACCCGCAGCCGCCGCAGCAGCAGCAACTGCTTCTGCAGCAGCAACTGCAGCAGCAACAGCAGCAGCAAGCGCTGCGTGGTAGGAAACTGCATGCAAAACTGCAGCAGCAGCTGCGAAAGAGGGCAAAAAGTGCAGCTGTGCGGCATCGCCGTGGTCTACACCTCCACAGCAGCAGCAGCAGCAGCAGCAGCACGAGCAGCAGCAGCAGCGGGTACAGCAGCGACAGCAGCAGCCGCAGCAGGGGCGGGAAGCAGCAGCAGTGCAGCCGCTGCATGCAGCTGCAGCAGCAACTGCAGCTAGAGAAGCTGCGAAGGAGAGAAGGAGACAAAGAAGCAAAACAGCTATTTATTCGTGTTGCTGCTCAAGTAACAGCATTAAGGTAATTATTATTGTCTCCTTTCTTATTGTCTCCTTTTTTATTGTCTCCTTTTTTTGTCTCTTTTGTATTGTTGTCTCCTTTGTTGTCTCTTTCTCTAGTCTCCTTTCCTTCTCGTTGCATGCATGTAGGCTGCAGCTGCCTGGTGCTGCGCATGTACATATTCTGCTGCTGCTGCTGCTGCTGCTGCTGCTTGTGCTTCAGTGGAGAGGCACGAGAAGCTGCTGCTGCTGCTGCGGCGGCGGCGGCCACGGCTTCATACAACAAGCAGCAGGAGCTGCTGCAGCAACAGCAGCAGCTGCTGCAGGAGGAGAGGAAAAGATCTGCTGCCTTGCAGGAGCAGCTCCTCTTGCTGCAGTCTGAAGTCGACAGGCTGCGGCAATTGCTGCAGCAGCAGCAGCAGGTAAGCAGCAGCTGCAGCGGAGGCGTCTCCGTGTTACTTGTTGCCTTGCCTGCTCGCCGGTCCCGCCACAGTTGCACACCTCCTGCTGCTGCTTTTTGCTGCTGTTTGCTGCTGCTGCTGCTGTTGGGGCTTCTTCTCTGCATGCTCGGACCAATATGCGTTTACCTTTAACTTGGCTGCTGCTGCGGTGTCTGTGCTGCTGCCTTAAGGTTGGTTCCCAGGAGCAGCAGGAGCAGCAGCAACAGCTGCAGCACATACAGGAGCTGGAGGAGAAGCAACAGCAGCAAGTGCTGCTGCTGCTGCAGAAGCACTCTGCTTCTTTAGTTGATCAGCTCTTAGGGCAGGTCGATCCCCTGCTGCAGTTGTCGCTGCTGCGGGTAGAGCGCTTGGGGCTGCAGCTGCAGCAGCTGCAGCAGCAGCAAGGCAGGCAGAAGCAGCGGCACCAGCTGCAGCAGCACCAACAGCTGCAGCACCAACACGTGCAGCAGCTGCCTATGAAAACCTGGTCTTCCGTTAGCCGAGAATCAAACATACACCAAGAGCAGCAGCAGCAGCAGCCGCTGCCGCAGCAGCAGGACTGGCAGCGGCATTTGCTGCTGCGTGGCCGAGGCGATGAAGCCAGCAGCAGCACAAATGAGCTGTGGGGAAGGCAGGGGCAGATAGACGTGCTGCTGAGGCCCCTGGCTGCTAGCAATCTGCAGCAGCACCAGCAGCAGCAGCAACTACACCAGCAGCGGCAGCACGCATTATTGCCTTCGGGGAGTGTGGGGTTGCCCGCAGCTCCTCGCCATGATGGCTATCTTGCTGCTGCTGCTCCCTGTGTGTCCGTATCTCCACCAGGTCCTTCCTGCAGCAGCAGCTTGCTGCCTCCTGCTGTTGCTTTTGCTCGTGCTGCTGCTGCTGCTGAGGGGGTGCTTGAAGGGCCTACTGCACCAGAGGTGCGGCGCTGCTGCGGCTGCTGCAGCGGCAGCAGCAGCCGCAGCAGCAAAGGGCTGCTGCCCCACACCCAAGAGAATTCTTTCCAGCGATCTTCTCTCCTTTCAAATGCAAGTGTGGGCAGACCGCGCCCGCTGTCTGCTGCTGCTGCAGTACCTGCTGCTACTGCTGCTGCTGCAGCTCCTGTTGCAGCACCTGCTGCTCCTAGTGCTGCTGCACCTGCTACAAAGAGTGTGTGTGGACACTGGATTGCTACAGCAGCTGGGCTGCCTGCATGCGCTGCTGTGTCTCCTATTCTTCAAGGGAGACAGGAACAGCAGCAAATACTGCCGTCAGATGTCCCCTTGAGCTCAGTGTCTCCTTGCTGCTCGGCAGTCTCTGCTGCTGAGAGGAGACACTTCTTAGGAACACCAACAGCAGCAGCAGCAGCACCACTAGCAACACCAGGGTCCTGGGGAGTACCCCTGCCGCCTCCAGTTCCTGCTGCTGCTGTTGGAATCCGAAGGGAAATCGATCAACTGCTGCTGCTGCTGCAGCACCAGCAGCAGCCTGAGCAGCAGCACCAGCAGCAGCCCGAGCAGCAGCACCAGCAGCAACATCAGCAACACTACCTGAGGCTGCAGCAATCTGCAGAGACAGCTGAGCCGCAGCAGCAACGCCATGGTCCCTCTCCGGCTGTTGTAGCAGCAGCACAGCAACAGGGAGAAAGCGCAATGGCTGCTGCCGATGCTGCTGCTGTTGCCCAGCAGCACCAGCGGCAGCAGACTTCAGATCATTGGACCTCCGCCCAACCAGGGCTGCTCCAAGGCACCCGGGAAGGGATAGACATTCATCATCATCATCATCATCAGCAGCAGCAGCAGCAGCAGCATCAGCACCACCATCCGCACCAACAGCAGCATCACCATCATCCCCATCATCATCACGAGCAGCAGCAACAGCAGCAGCAAGCAGCAGCAAGTGAGTTGCCGTACAAGGCAGCAGAGGGTCTCTTTGATGGTTTAACTTTAACAAGGAGGGAGGAGAAGGAGGAAGGGAGACAGCAACAGGAAGTTACGGAAGAGACAGCAGGACACTGGCGGGAACTGCCTGCTGCTGCAGGAGATTTGCTGCAGCATCAAGACAACTGCAGCACGTCGCAGCAGCAAAAGCTAGCACAGAGCTGCGGTGCCTCTACTCTGTCTGCTGATCTGAAGCAGCTGTCCCTCCTTGAGGTGCCGCTGCAGCAGCTGCTGCAGGATCAAGAGATCTTGCTGCAGCGGCTAGACAGGGCTTACGAGGCAACTGCAGCAGCAGCAGCAGCTCCTTCTCCTGCTGCTGCTGAGCGTGACAGCAGCCGACGTCCTGTAACAAAAGACAAGACAATGGGGACTTAAGGCCCTGCTGCGCTGCTGCTGCTCCTCTCCTTAGATACTTTTCTTGCGTTTAGGTGTCTCCTCGGGGGGACAGATACCGCGAGAGGGTGCAGCAAGAAGCAGCAGCAGCAGCAACACTAAACCCCAAACCCTAAACCCTAAACTACCTTTTTTGCCAGCATACGCTGCACGCAGCAGACTGCTTAAGGAGAGAACAGAGGGAACGATATATATAACAGAGAAAATGCCGCTGCATGCATTAAAAGAAGGGAAAATAACAACAATAACAATAACAATAATAATAATCATAATAAAATTAAATAGTAAATTATAATAAATAATAAAAGAGGGAAAACAAAGAAAGGAAGAAGAAAAATATATATAAAGAAAAAGAGGGAGAAGAAAACA
>CAJFCX010000329.1:0-22385 GCA_904066255.1 Eimeria sp. OTU-X
TTGTGGGGCTGTGTTGCTGCTGAAAATGTACCGCATTTCGAGAGAGAGAAAGGGATGGGGTGGGGATGGAGGGGGGGAACACTGGAAATAAATGCTTGAAGGCACTCTCACCCACTGTTGCTTCTTCAAGTGCTTGCTGCTGCTGCTGCTGCTGTAGCTGCTGCTGTTCTTTTTTGACTGCATCCTTGCTCTTCAGCGTCGGCCTTTGCTGCAGCTGCTGCTGTTTCTGTTTATTTACATCCTGTACTTGCTGCTTCTGTTCACCTAGTCTCTGCCTCTGCTGTTGCTTTCCCTGCTTCTGCTGCAGCTGCTCACTCTGCCGTTGCTCAATTTGCTGCCTCTCGACGTGCTGTGGTTTTTGTTGCTTCTCACTCTGATGCTGCTTGTCCGGTTGCTGCTGGAGTTCCTGCTGCTTCTTTGGCTTCTTTCCCCGTTGCAGTCGGTCTTCTTTTCCTTCTTTTTGGCACTGATCCTTGTCTTCCTGATGCTGTTCACCCTGCTGCTGTTCTTCTCCCTGCTGCTGGCACTCCTGCTGCTGGCACTCCTGCTGCTGGCACTCCTGCTGCAAAGCGTTATCTGGTTGCTGCTGCTTTTGCTGTTCCTGGTTTTCCTTTTCCGTTTGCTGCAGTTGCCGAAGCTCCTGTCGCTCATCTTGCAGCGGCAGTTCATCCGCCTGCTGCTCTTCCCGTTTGTGTCCCTGTTCCTGTTCCTGTCCCTGGTTCTCTCCCTGTTCTTGCTCCTGTTCCTGTTCCTGTCTCTGCTCCCGTTCCTGTTGCTGTTCCGGCTGCTGTTCCCGTTGCTGCTGTTCTTCTTGCTGCAGTTTCTCCTCAGACAGATCCTGTGATTCGTCTTCCTGCCCAGTCTGCTGCCCGTCTTGCTGCAGATCCTCGATTTGCTGTTGCTCCGGCTTCTCAGTCGTACCCTCTTGCTTTCCTTCTGCCCGCGGAAGGCCTTGCTGCTTCTCGTGCTGCTCCTGTGCCTCCTGCATTTCTAGCTGCTCTTCCATCTGCTGCTGCATCGGCCGCTCCTCGTCGCACTGCCGCGGCGTTTCCTGCTGACGCTGTTGCAGCTGCTCCTCCTTTGCATTTCCCTTCACCTGCTGTTGCAACTCGTCTTTGGTCTCGTGCTGCAACTCCGGATCCCCCTTCATTTCATGCTGTTCTTGGGGCTCTTCTCCTGCCTGCTGCTGGAGCGGTTGTTCCTGCTTCTGATCCTGCTGCTGCATATCTTCGCCCTGCTGCTCCTCCTTCGGCGTTGTCTGCTCACCTTGAATCTTCTGGCTGTCCTCCTTTTGCTTCTGCTGCTCATTTTGCTCCGTTTGCTGCAACTCTCTGCCCACCGCTTCTGCAGCCGCCATTTTCCGCCACTGTGGTTGCCGTTGCTGATGTTGTTGCTGCTGCTATTGCTCCTGTTGCTTGTATGGTTGTCATACGTGAGAAGAGTATCTTTGTGTGTGTAGGCGGTTCTTAAGGGGAGAAGAAGCCCAGGGATTTCTTGGGTCGGATCGTGTGGAGGTGACCTCGTGGATGTATTGAATCTCAGGCCTTAAACCTTTAAGCGCTGAACACTACACGCCAAACCATAAACAGTAAACCCTGAAGTCTAAGCAGTAAGATCAAATGGATACACGTTCTTTAACAAGCGTCGCATTACTATGGAAATTTTGCTCACAGTTGCCTCGTCGCGAGGCCTGGTACAAGGTGACCACAGCTGCAGTGCTGCAGCAGCAGCAGCAGCTGCAGCAGTAACACTCTAGTCGACAAAATCCTCTTCCACACAAAATTTTCCAGCACGAGCCTCCCCCTGGGTCTTGTTGCAGCCTCAAGATATCCCAGCCTCAGTGTAGCAGCGGCTGCCGCCGCTCCTGTTGCTGTTGCTGCTGATCGCGCGGCCGCAGCTGCTGCAGCCCCGCACCTGAAACAAATACTCGTGCCTGAGCAAAAAGCAAAATTAGGGGGTACTGGTTTGAGGCCATATACTTCGTGTGCTGCGTTGTAACAACACCAGAGGGAACAACTTGAACGGCCAGCACCAGCAGCTGCCTGAGGCCCTGCTGTTTACGCTGCAGTTGCTGCAGGTTTTCGATTGATCGATACACTCCCGTTAGGCCCTTACTAAAGCCAACAGAAGAATTTGATGCTCTTTCAGATGGCACTTCTCCTGCTACTGTTGCTGGAGCTAGGGCTTTCCAATGAAGCCCCTCCATTGCGGTCGATCCTTGGAACTTTACCTTCTCGTAATTAACAAGGTAACAAGCTAGCAAACTGGCAAAATATGCACACATTAGCGAAGTAAGAACTTCTGTGGAGGGGTATCACTGAATATGGTTCCCTTCAGGAAGAACAGCTAAAATATGCCCTGTTGTGAACACCAGTACAAGCGACAGACGGAGTAACACTGCTAGGCACAGCAGCACCGCAGCCAGAAGCAGATTGCGAGAAACACCCAGAAGTTACGCCTTTCTTCCGCAACAAACTGGAGGATTATGTCCGTCCAATAACAGCCTACGCATTGGCAAAGGTATTGCTTCAGGCAATTGTCGGTCCCCTCTCACCCGGCCGGAGACTCGGAATCAATTAAGTGTCTCTATACCCCTTCATGACCTTCACATACATTTCCGTTTTCAGTATACGATTTATTTGTAGCAGGGGGAGTTCATCTAAAAGGGAGAACTGCCTCTCTGCCAGCTAAGGACTGATCAGAGTCTCTCAACAGCATAGCATGCACACACACTTCCCTTAAGCGTCCCTCAAGGGGTACACAGTGTTTACAGAAAGAGCGCCGATATTGTGCAACAAGCAGCTTCCTGAGGTAACTAGTTGAGGTAACTAGCTGGGCTACTAGATGGTGTTGTCTACATATGGAGACAGCCCGAGAGGTTTTACTTCGAAGACTACGCATTCGCCATATATCGCCTGCCACCATTTCCCCTTCGCGTGACGAAAGAACGTAGAGACTAGGTGGCTGAGTAGCATAAGCGCAGCCTGGCTTCTGCTGCTGCCCTTGCGGTGTATTGCCTGCTCTCTGCTGTCTCCAACGGCCCCCATTAACAGTTTCTTGGGGGCTCATAGACCTGCTGCAGAGGCAAGAGGCTCAGATCCACCAGAGGAGGGCAGAACAGAGAAAGAGCTACAACTATACCAGAGGCTTCCACATCTTCGGCGGCGATACAGGTAGCAGGCACACAGACAGGGTGCTGTATATTTGTCTTGCAGGACGCTGCCTCTGTCGCTGTTGCATCACCTCACTTACATAAGCACACACGTGATGATAATAGAGACACTAGAAACGCATCGTCGTTTCCGCGGCCCCCTAGTTTAGATTTAAGCGCTTTTGTATGGAGGCAAAGAGGCAGTAGGCGCCCAGCAGGCGCAGAGTGCGCATAAATATAAATGGAGATAGGCATCGGCGGGCAATTATTAGACTGTATACAGATATTTTTGGTCTCATAATTCCTGTTTAAATTATATGTAATATGATATGTGTTGACGATGCTGATTCGTACAGCTCCTTCTTCCTTAGCCAATCGGAAGAAGCGGTTCGATTGTTCGATGTGCCTTGGTGGTACTAATATGCCTGATGCTTGGCAGTCAGTAAGGAGCCGGCTGGTGTACGACTCGTCGTCCTTGGTGGGCAATAAGCAAGCAAGCAATCGTTTTCAGGGTTCATGAATATTGCCAGGAGGACTGGCTTGTAGTTGCGCTTGGGGCTGTCTCACATTTGGGAAGGAGGTTATTTGCTCCTTTTAAGGACCTTCCATATTAAGGATTTCGGGCCTCGCAGTGAGCACTGGTCTTCTGTTTTGATCAAGGGACTTCGGTGAAGGCGATCCGTTGAGATCCTGCTTCCAAGCCTCTGAATTGACCAAGAAGACTACACACAGGGCTTACTGCGGAAAGTGACTTATAGATACAGGCAGGCACCGACCCAATCACTATGGAGCCAGACAAAAACACAATGAACCCGCTAAAATGCTGGCAGCACATAAAGATAAAGGGGAAGATAAAATTAAATTTGTCACCCTTTTTCACCTTTGTTGTTATATCTACCGAGGACCCAATTGTACTTCTAGGTCATCTGTTTGGGAAGGGCCCCTAGGGTAGCGGGGGCCCCCTTTGGGTTCCGCCCAATCCACCGGCCCTTCCGCGTCTCTTTCCGGCGTGTTGGTGTTCCGTACCCTCGACTTTATGAACACCATGTTGTAATACACCAAGTAAAACCACAATGGGTTTCTAGGAAGATCAAATTGGCAGTTGCGAGGGCTCGGCGGCCTACGGGCCCTGAGGGCGGGATCGGATCCCACATTTCTTCTGCATGCGCAGCTCAGGGCTGTTATCTTTGAAAGCGACTACAATGACACCTAGACAGGAAGACGGCTTCGGCCGCGAAAGCCCTCAGGGCCCTTCTGTTGCATGCAGCTGCGGCTGCGAGGACTTTGTCACTGCCAGCCTCAAGTCCCATGGCATTGTCTGGAGAGGGGTCTTCAGCCGTTCGTCAGGTGCAGCAATACTTATATCTGGCAACTGTTGGATCCGGCAGTGCAGAATCGGCAGAAGTACGAGCAGCAGCTGCAGAAGCAACAGCAAATCCATTGCATGGTTTTCTTCTGGCTTTCTGCATTCGTTGTGTATGCAGCATTTTGCTCAACTGGGGCCTCATTGAGTCTTTCTAGAGACGGTCGTTTTTTGGCTTTAACCGACGGTTGCACGCTTCTGGTTCTGGACGCTGCGGCTGCTGCAAACTGTGAGGCCCCCACCCCTCACAGAGGTCATCTATCCTCAACTGTGGGGCTGCTTCGGGTCTCCGACTGCCCAACTACTCCTGGAGAGCCCTCTGGAAGCTCTCAGGGCGAGGATCCTGAAGGGTCTCCCACTTGCTTGGGGGATAGCTATCAAGGTGTGCTGGAGAGCTCGAGAGCTGCTGTGGCCATCCGATGTGTACGGCGTGTATTAAGGGCGACGCATTCTAATCCTCAGTTCAGAAGGTGAGGAAAGGTTGAGCTTGGGCCTTTGAACTGAAAATATCTTGTGCGCAGCTTCTGGTATTTACGGGGGATTTGGAGGATGACGATGCCTCGCTATGTCAGCCTCCGCAGTCGCTTCTTATGGTGCAGTTGGGGTTGTGTTGCTGCTGCAATAGCGGCTACTGCTGCTGCTCCTAAGTGAGGCAGGCTTCTGTAATGTTTTGTGCCGCCTCTGGCGCCTTCAGGCCCATTCTACGATGGGTTTGTGTTGCTGCTTTTTCTCGCTGCTACTCTTGCAACTGTTCTCGCTGTTGCTGCTTTGCGCAGGTTTCAGTGTGTGTGTTGGCTGCCAGCCTTCTCAGTGTCGCTACTGACACATCCCGCAGCAGGGGGCCCTTCTGGAGTTTCTAGACGCTGTGTGGCTGGGTTGCGGGGGGGCGGTTGTTTGTGCTTGGGGGTGGCTACGAGAGACGGTGGAGTATCACTGTGGTTACACAGCGAAAAGGAAGGCCCTCTGCCTCGGGTAGGCTTTGAGTGGGCTAAACAGCACGCGTGCACTTGAGGGATTGGGGAAACGTCATGCGTAGCTCTCTCCTCTCCTTCGACTGTCTCCTGCGAGCTACGCATGCGAGGCAGATTGAGCCGTTTTTACTGCCCGTTGCTTGAGAGGATTCTTGTGTACCCTTCTCTTCTTTCTGTATCGTGGCTCTCTGTCTGTCTCCGTCCGTGTCTTCTTGGCTTCTCTGCTGTAGCCGTCTCTTTTTTCTCCTGTGTAGAAGCTTTGAGGCGTAGATGGGAAAGGGGGCAGAAGCAGAGCTGGAGGGAACAGACAGATAACGCTCTAAAAGAGCCAAACACAAACAAACACAAACACAGACAGGATGAGGCAGAGGCAGAAAAGGACAGAAATGGAGAATAACAGAAGCGGTGACAGCATCTGAAGCGAGTTGCGATAGACGGCAGGGGGCTGGTGTGGAGATATGCAAGGGCAGAGGGAGGCAGGCATGCTAGAGCGTAGCAGGAAAGAGACTGAGAAGGGCAGACCGGAAAAGGCAAAGAAAAGGCAGGGAAAGGTACAGAAAGAGAAAATAGGGACAGACGGAGACAGAAGCACAGACAGGCAGCACGAAAGGCAGAAACAGGCAGAGACCGCAACCGAGGTACAGGCAGACTGCCTGCGTCTGCTTGCTGCAGTGCCTTCCTCCTCTGTGCACCCTTTGGTGTGTGCCTTTCTTGCTCCTTGACGTTTCCGTGTGTATCCTGTCAGTGGCATAACAGTGCACATCCCTTCGTTTGTGAGGCGTACGGTTTTGGGTTGGGGGTTAAGGGTTCAGGTAGCAAAACATTCAGTGCGTTGGGTCTTCCTGCAGCGTCTCTGCCTGGCCGCCGATTTGGGTGCTGAGTGGCGTCACCAGCGCACGGGAGGCAATGCAATTGACTCGCCGCCCTTCGTTTTTCATTTCCTGTATCGGAGAAATGTAGACGGCAGCGTTGCTGAGGTGTTCAGACACCGCATCCAGCTCAGTCGCTGCAATTGGATTGGGGAGTTGGAAGAGCCTCTCGTAGCTGCGCCTGCGGCTCCCATCTGCTTCCCTTGTCCTTCTTTCTTGCCGCAGAGACAGGGGCTGCCGGGGCAGCAAACAGCCAGCAGCAACCCCTGCAACAGTTCCGAAAGGTCTAGTACTAACGGCAACAACAGCAACGGCAGCAACAGCAGGAACAGCAGCAACACACAGACAATCGGGGGATTCTTCAGTGGTTCTCTTGTCGCTGTGGCATCCCAGAGCTCCATCGCCATCTTTCTTGTCAGCGGATCGCATCTGCAGCATGCAAAGTGCAACCAGGGATGCAGCAGTAGCAGAAGTTTTAGCAGCAAGGATACAAGCACCCGCACCAGCAGCAGTCGTAGTTGGCGTATGACCGACACTGCCGCGGACCTACCACACTCTTCGTCCTCTGCCTCACGGGCTTCTGTATCTTTGCGGTCCCGTCGGCCTGCTGTTCCTGCTGGTGCTGCTGCTGGCGGTGGTGCTGGGGGCGGTGCTACTGTTGCAGGTGTCTCTTGTGGGGAGGATCCCGCTCCAGTGGGTCCCGGTGGGCGACCCCTTCGAGCGGCAACGCGTCGCGCCAGAGCTGCTGTCAGTGCAGCGTTGGCTGGCGAGCTGTCTAGCGATGAAGGTGCATCACCTCGAGGCGCATGCACGCCAAAGGGTGGGGGCCGCAAAGGGCGCTCAGCTCCGTCTAGGGGCCGCCGTGGACCATCAGCACACCGCGGCGCTACTCGGAGTGAGGAGGCGGAGGCAGGCAGAGGGGAGGAGCCACAGGCATGCGAGACAAACGGCAAAGTGAAGCAGCTGCAGAGAAGTCGAACACCACGCGCAACTGGTGCTGCTAGCCGCAGAGGAGGCCGCATAGCTGCTGGGGCCGCCGCCAGTAGAGACGAATTTGCTGAGTATGCAGAGTTTGGATCACCCTCTTCTACCAGCTTCGCCGGATCAGATCCCCAAAGCTGCAGTTCCAGCTCGCTGAGCCTCGCAAACAACAGCAGCAGCAGCACCGTCAGCAGCGACGATGGCAGTGATGCAGACAGCTTGGCTTCTGAAGACGACGCGGCCGGGGACCGCAGAGGCAAAAAAATGTCAAAAGCAAAATTGCAGAAGAAGAAAAGCAAACTAGCAGTTGCTGGTGGCGCTGACAATTGGAATGCGGCAACACCAGGTGCAAGTTTATTGCAGAAGCACCAGCAGCAGCAGCAGCAGAAATGGCGCCTAGCAGCCGATGCTGCCGTTGAGGCAAAAGAAGAAGAGCGAGCTTCGGCGGCGGCTGGATTGCTGCAGCCCTTGCTTTTGACGGTTTTGGTTGTCCCCCAATCCACTATCAACAGCAGCACCAGCAGTAACGATATCAGCAGCGGTGGTGGGTGGGCAACACCTCCAACGTTGTTGCAAGACACTGTAACAGACATGGCTGTGAGCAATCCGCGGGTGTGCAGTAATTCGACGACTGCGGGGTCATCAGGGGTCTCTCTAGAAGGGTCCCATAAAAGGGGTCCCCTATCAGCTTCTCAAAGTTCGCAGGATTCAGTTTGTTGTTCGTTTCAGTTGATAGCAGCAGCAGGCAGCGGGGCGGTTTGGCTGTTTAGCTGCTCCTTTTTGGTGTGCTTGCAGCGGCGGCAACAGCTTGCGGAAAACCGCGAGTGCGGGGGACATCACCACGACTCCGCAGACCTGCTGCAGCCCACCGCGAGGTTCATCGTTGAAGACATAACGGTTGCGAAGCCGCTGCTGCTCTTCGGTCCTGTGGGAGGCCCCAGCGGCCTGCTACAGCTCGCTGATGTGAGTGACGCCTTGCTCCCCCTAGCAGGAGCAGAAGGGAAACGAGCTGAAGCTCCGGCAACGGCGCAAGCAGCAGCAGCAGCAGGCAAATCGCTTGCAGAGAACGGCCAGAAAGACCATCACCAGCAGCAGGATAATCAAGAAATGGAGCTCTTCAATTGCTGGAGAGTTGCTGCGTTCGTTTGCGGGTCGCGTCTTCGTGCCGTAGTGATGCGTACTTGCTGTTGTGCTGCTGGCGCTGCTGCTGGTGCCACTGCTGATTCTGTTAGTGCTGCAGTCGGCTGCAGGTATTGCTGCTCCGGCTCCCCATGCTGCAGTAGGGGGGACGGGGATGGAGAGGTCGAAGACTCCCAGCCCGCCATCTACAGAATTGAGGCTCCCCTTTTTTCTGCAAGTTGGTCGCGCGTCATCCAAGGGCCCGTTGTCAGCCTCTGTCTTCTTCCCACAGTGCCTCTTCAGCTGGTGAGTCCTTCCGGTAGGCCCTCAACTCCCACAGAAGCACTACTAGCTGTCCCTGCCACACAACTCGCTTCAGTGTATGCTGCACTTAACAGAGCCAAATGCATTGTTCAAAGCCATTCTGCCCATCCGTCGCTACGACGTTTCTTCAGTCAAGGAGGAGACAGCACAGACGTAGCGGCAGCAGTATCTCCTCTCAGGCCGCTGCAGGGGTTCCAGTGGACGATGGAAGGCCGCATTTGAGGGCTGGGTGCGGTCGGGCAGTGCCAGAGACACCACAAGCCGCAGACAAACCTTTCCTGGAATGCCTTTAGGACCTCTCGGGACTGCATGCGATGGCCATTGTGTTGTGTTGTCTCCGCAGGCAGCGGCTGCGGCGCAGCAAGTGGCTCTTCTACAAAGAGGAGACAAGCCCTTTTTGATGCTGTTAGCAGCTGTGAGCAAGGGAGCCCTGCTGCCTTTTGTGCTGTATCCTGACTGCAACGGGCAGATCCTAGACAGCAGCAACACCAGCTACTGTAGCAGCAGGATGCACCTGCGGTGGGTGTTGGAGCCGCTGGTTCCTGTTACGTCCATCCACCACACGGGGCGCATAGAACAGCTGCTTATGCCCCGAGCAGCTCACTCGTTCAGAGCCCTTGCACCGGAGGCTTCAGATGGAGGACTTGCGAAGGTAGCAGCAATTGCAGCCAAATCAGCAGCAGCAGCGGCAGCAGCTGCGTCGATTGTAAGCACAGCTGCTGCAGCCGTCGAAGGGGCTAAAGAATGCACACCTCCTGTGCACGAGCAGAAGGTGGTTGAAGGGACAGAGATGGCAGATTTACAGCAGCACTGGTTGATAGACGAGGACGAGGAGGAGGAGCAGCAGAAGCAGCCACAGAAGCATAACCAGCAACAGCAGCCCTACATGCTGAAGGAAAACTGGAGAGAAGACGGGGATCCGTGGGGCAGTTTGTGCCCCCCGAGTGTGAAAGCGCGCAGATTGAACAGTCTCTTGAGCCGCCGTCTTCTCGGTAGGGCCTCCAACTGTGTACATCGATTGTAGTGTTGCTGTCAGCTGCTGCTGTGGCGGTTTGAATGCTACTGTGGGAGTCGTCAACATCGAAGATACGGATCTCCAGGACTTATTGCGTGGCCCCTCGTCTATGTTGTCTGCTCCGTGTGCGCAGTTTTGCTACCATCGCCTTGCGGCTCCCTACTGTTTACATTGGTGCAGCAGAACGAAGTGCACCTCCAATTGGCAGTGGCCCCATTAGCCGTCTCTTCTGCTGCAGTGTCTTTGCTGTCTCTGGAAGCGCAGCTCTTAGGGCTGGTGCAGTCGGCGCGGGCAGCAGGAGGAGGATTCCATGGCTTGCCGAACCTAACAGACGTAACAGCAAGAGCCGCAGCAGCCCGTTGCTGCGCAGAATCCCATGGGTTGTGGGCCCTCAGGTTGGCGTTACGGGGCCCCTTTCAGCGTTTTCTGCCGGTGCCGAATGCTCCCAAAGACGGCATTAAACATAGGAGACGTATGTTGAGGGGGGGAGCTTCAAAAGACAAGGATAGCAGAGACACACAGGAGCCAAGGAAGCATGGTGAAGACGATGAATTCTCCCTTGTATCCGACTGGGACACTGACAGCGCCGAGACAGCTGCTGCTGCTTCCAGTCGGATCCCCACCAATAGGGGGACGGAAGGGGACACGCGCTCAGCAGAGCCTTCACACGTGGTGGTCACTTCGGCTTCGCTCCTTGCTGATATATTTCGAGATTCGAAAGAGAAGTCTTTGTCTTTTCATTCCTTGCAAGGCCCTTTTAATCAAGGTGCAACAACAGGGGAGGAGCCTGCTGCAACAGCAGCCACAGCAGCAGCTGCAACACCAGGCAGAGCAACAGAAAGAGCAGCTCCAGTGGCGACACATATGGAGACAGGGGCTGCAGCAGTGCGGAGCACACTGCGAGTGATTTGGGGGTTGGTGCTGCAAGGAGGGTCTGCGACAGCCAGCGCGCCTAAGGAGGACAACGGTGGCCTGTGGTCGGCTCTCTTGGAGACAGCAGAGGCCATGAGTCTCCTGCGCTTCTTGGGGCTTAGCCAACAACCTGCCAGGTGTGCAGCAGCTGCAGCAACAGAAAGCAGAGACTCAATCTGCGCAGCAGAGAGGCCTCGCATTGCAATGTTGCCCTCCAGCAGCGCATGTTGTAGGGGTCTTTCAGCGTCTCTGTACCAACGGCGACTCATAATTGCTGCAGCGGCATTGAGGCTGCGGCTACTGTTTGCAGCTATTAAGGGAGAAACATATAGACGGGAGGCCGCCGTTTTGCTCCTGCAGCATATGAACGCACTCTTGGCATGCCTGCTAAAGCGCAGCCGTGCTCCAAACTGTGGGGCTTTCTTGATGGCAGTGTCGCCGTCCACAAGACAGCAGCAGCTGCTGCCTTTACTCCTTCTGCAGGAATCGGTGCATGCGAAACACCTGCTTTGGAGGGACAGCAACAGCAGCACTAGCAGCAGTAGTGAGGCTTTGAGGCGCTTCGCATTTGAAGGGACAGACGGTGGCAGCAGCAGCCTCAGCGCCTTCCCGTCCTTTCAAGCGATAACTGTAGAAGAAGACAGTATGCAGGAACTTATTAAGCGTTTCAGTGGACTGGATGTGCCCAGAGGCGCTGCTGCTGCTGAGGCTGTCAACTTGGGCAAAGCTTCGTTAAGCTTCTGCCCCCTATGTGAGTGTGAAGGATGCAGCAGCTCGCAGCCTTTTCGCTGCTACGTGTGCGCTACGTACGGTCACCGTTTCCCTGCTTGTGTACAGTGCCTGCGGTGTCTGTACACCGAAAGTGAAGGGGCTAAAGGTGCCCCTCTGCCTAATTCTCGATGCACGGGGGACGCCTGCGCAGCTGAGGGTGAAGTGGAGATTCAAACAGCTGCTCCCTCAATGCAGCACAGCATTACTTTTTTCTACTGTTTCCTCTGTGGCGCATTTGTCTGCGGAGGCGAATGGCCTGAGCCGCATGCATCAGACGGCTGTGGCTGTGGGCCGCGAGACTTAGCGGTATCCCGCGGCGGCCGTTGCTGCCCTGCCTGCCGTGGGGCCCTCCGTCTCGTAAGCATAGTGCGATGTTGTGCCACGACTGGGCTAGCTAGATAGCTAGCAACCTGTGTAGATTTCAGCTAGCTTGCCAGCTAGCTAGTCATCTGGTCAAATTTGGGTCTGATTGATGGCTTGCAAGTCATGCACGGCTTCAATGGTTTGCTCAACCACCTACTTAGGACTAAACGGATACTGCTCGGGACGCATGGTCAGTAGAACAGAATCTCTGCTGCTGCTATCTATCTTTATGCTACTGTTGCTGCCGCTCGTTAGTGACAATTTTCAGTAGTTCAATCACAGTGAGCACTCGGGGTCCCGTTGAGCCAACACGAGCATTGGGCTTGACCCCACCACTACAGGCCTGAATAAGAAGATACGGGGTGTAGAGGTTTATTTTGCGGTTTAGAATTAAGAAATTAGTTGCGTGTTATTATCTGAGGCAGAAGACACCGTGGCTACGTGGCTATATTCCCTCTGTTCCGATTAGGGAGGCCAGTGGCGCTGCTGTGTGCATGCGCTGCGCGTGCGCCTATTCCTCGTGGTTGGAGTTGTGGATCTTCAGGCGTTAAAACACTATGAACCAGCGAAGGTTTTTCCTATGATGCGTCTTTCTCTGTGTGCAGTGCAGCAGCAGAACCAGCAGAGTCAAGACCATCGACAGAGCCAGGAGGCGAGTGCTTCCCAGACCCTGATCGAACAGCCAGGGCAAAGGCCAAAAAGATCGAGAGAAATCAACAACTCCAGGAGGAGTAGATTTACTGAGCACAGCGTGACTGGTCTGCAAGAGCAGCAGCAGGAGGAGCTGCTGGTTGACCGGGTGGAAAGGCAGAACCTGCACCTACAGCAAGAGGTTCTACAGCTGAGCGTTTACAGCAACGACAGCAGGAAAATTTGCATTCATACAACATACCAAGCAACCAACGGCCTCATGCCCTTGCTGCTGTTGCTAGGATGATAGCCACTCCAACCACCAGGAACAGCAGCAACACCAGCCGCAGCAACAATGGCAACTTTAGCACCTTGACAAGCGGAGGCAGCAGCGCTGTGCCCGAAGTGTACGTACACGCAAACTCCAATTGATTTTCTTTCGTCCCAGTTGCTACTAGTTTTGCTGCTTCTGAGGTTGTGGGGACTGATTTTACTGACTGCTACTGCGTGCTTGGTTTCTGCTGTAGGCATCTGGATTCCGTCGTGTTGCTGTCCATTGCGGCACATGCAACGCGCATTCAGGTTTGGCAGCGCCAGCAGCACCAGCAGGATACCATTCCTCTTGTGGCCGTAGTGGGCCTTCTGCTTGGTAGGTTGCTGCTGCGGCTCGTCCTCTGTTTGTCTCTCCCGTTTCAATGTCTTGCTGCTGTGCTTGGTGGTGGCGTCTTCATACATGTGTTTCGAGAATTTCGGCACCGACGCGCTTGCGGTAGCATCAGTTGCTGCTGCCGAACTGCTGCTGCAGCTGCAGTATTGTCTGTGTTTGCTGTTGCTTGGTCGCATAGGCCCATCAAGAGGGGAGAGCGACTTGGGCGCGATCTCTGTAACGGAGTGCGCTGAGCTACCCTTATCTTTGCTTCAGCAGGAAACCAGCAGCAGCCCCAGCTGCAGCTGCACCTGCTGCATCAGTGGCAGGAGTGTAGTGCAAGACTCGGTCTCGTTGCGTCAGGCCCTCGATAAGACTTTAGTTCCTTTGGGTATCTATTTCTTCACAAAGTCTCCGGTGCAACGAGAACTGCCGCATGCGGTCACTTCGCTGCTGACGCAGGTATTTTGTGCTCCATGGGCTATTATTGGTGCTGCTTCTGACGATTTTGGTGCTTGTGCTGTTGCTGCTGCTTGCTGTCTGCTGCCTGCTTGATCTCGGAACATTCTCACAGCGTCGTACTCTCTGCAACGACAGCTCAGAAGAGGCTGCACGGGTGCCTATGGGTCAGGACTGAAGGTTTGATGTATGGTATGGCCTAGGAGGTTTAGCTATGCGAGTTTAGGACTTCTGCATTTTCAGGCAAAGTGGTGGTCTGATTTCCCCCTACTTGTTGTCTTCGATTATGGGTCGCTCGGCGCTTCGAGTTTACATAAACCACCTACTCAGTGCTTCGCTTGCATGCCGAGCAGTAGCAGCGACGGCAGTAACGGCCTTAGGGGTCTGCAGCTTAGGCGTCTCCATTTAAGGATTCAAACGGTAGCATCTGCTTCCCCACCCACTGTAGCGCCGCGCTTGTCCCTGCGTGTGCTGCTGGTGCCTCTCATACTACAGTGCTGCTGTGGCACAAGTTGTTGCTGCTGCCGTGGTGGCCACTGCATCTGCTCTTGAAGGCATAGGCAGTTAACGACCCTGGAAGTGAAATACAATTCAGGGGGGGAAGGGACTGGACAAAGGAAAATTAGGCAGGGAAATAGCCGTAGACGGCGTTGCGCAAGCAGGGCCTCCTACACCTCCATTGCTCTGTTTGTCTTCGTAGAGCCTCATGGCGAAAATATCTGCAGAGGCGGTCGCGAGAAGGACAGGAGCAGTTGGAGCTTTGAATGAGACGACAGCACAAAGTCGGATAAAGTTGTATTGCTTATCTTCCTTTGCAGTTGCCTCTTCTTTTTTTCCGCGTTGTCTGTGTCTGCAGCGTTTTTATATTTTCCACCTCCTCCTGCTTTTTCTTTGTGTCTCCCTCCTGTGTCGCGTTGCTCGGATCCTGACTGTTTGGGTGTCCTGTCTTAAACCCTGCGGCACATGTTGACTACAAAAACCTTTCTGCCCCGTTTTCCGCTTCCCGTCTTTCCAGTCTGTTTTCTCCTCGCCTTTTGTTTGCCCCGACTTTACTCATCTCCCTGGGCTGTCTGTCGTTCTGTCTCCATGTGGCTTTAGCAGCGACCGCAACTGAAGCAGCTCCGGCGAGACTCCAACAGCAAATTGATGCATTTGAGTGCTGCAGACGCAATGTTCAGAGACTCATCCAGTATTTGGAAGACGTTCAGTCAGGTGTCAATCCATGCATGGGTGTAAATTGACGTTCAGTTGCAGCAGACTCCCCTCTGGGTTTAGGAGCCAGGTGTTTGCATGCAATACTGAGAGGCCTACAAAAAGCCCTTTACACCATCGTTCATTCACGTTTGCCAGATTTTAATTGCCGCTTAGGCTGCGCAACCATAGGTTGTTGAGCGGCAGAATCAGGTTGGTAAAGTTGCAGCTGCAGCACCTACTGCAGCAACTGCAACTCAGGGAGCAGCCGATGCTGCTTTTGCGTGTGCTCCTTTCGTTCCTAGGTGCATGTGAGCCCCATCCTGTTTTGTTACGCGAGGCTTTGGGTGTGTGCAAGCGACTTTGCCGACCCGAAGCGCCTGCAGACACGGTACCAGACGACGCAGCTGCAGCTACGGCTGCAGCTGTTTCTTCTGCCGCGACTGATGACGAGTTCTTCGAAGCTCTTGGTATTACAGGAGATGCAAGTGAAAACAATGGCAACAGGAGCACCGCCGCTATCTCAGCCAGCGTGAGGACTGTGCGGTCCCTGCAGCAGCTGCTTCAGAAACTGTTGCCTTTGAGCATTTGGGGTCCACTTTTGCAAGGGCAACAGCGTGCGCAGCAGTCACAACAGAATCAGCAGCAACAGCCGGTTCGCCAGCGGCCGAAGTTTCCTTGTGCTCTGAAGGAGCAAGAGACCGAAACTGCGGCTATGGCAATTTTAGCGAGAGCCACGATGGGTCTTGCTGCAGCACATGCAGCTGTTATTGAGGTATGACGTCTACTGCTGCGTATTCTGCTGCTTCGGCCTTTATGTTAGAATATATGGTTCTGATAAGGCAGAAACCCCAAGCAGAGATGGCCCCAGGGGGACGAGCATCAGCAGCAGCTGGTGCTGCAGCTGTGGGGGGTGTATTGAGGTTGTATTTTCTGCTGATGTTGCTCTGTGGTTGCAGCACAGCGACACCGCAGCGGCGCTAAAGGCGATGCAACAACTTCTTAGTGCAGAGACTGATATCTGACTTCATATGGGACCATAGGCGCCTTTTCCCAACCCGACGCAACAGCACAGTTACTGCTTACAGCAGCTGCAGCAGACGCCGCCTCGGGGGCGCAAGCTGGGTGTATAGCTATCTTCTTGGGAAAGTGTCTGGTGTATGCTCGACGCCTGATCTGTCCCTATGCACCGGGGAGTGCATTGGCAATTGCACGTTGCACGTTCTGTGCCGCTACTGACACTTTCGTGCTTCGCTAGTGCTCTTGTTGCTGGAGAATTTTCTCCGTTTTTTGTGCTTTATTGCGTTCAAGAATTGCTTGGATCACTGAATCGGCAATTTGCTACTTATGTAGAGGGCTTGCAGTGTGGCTGTTCCAGTAACTCGGAGATGCAAGCGTGCACTTCGTGTTGCGGTGAAACCGTAGTTTCCGTTGCCCATGATACACGAATTACTGTGCCTCTTGAAGGGTTTAGCTGTTCATTCATCATTTGCCTTCACCTCCCTGCCTTCCAAGGTCCGATGCTGTTACATTTGAGCACCAGAACCTAGATAAACACTAGGACTAGGCAATAAGAGCGTCGTAGCAACTGCAAGCCATCTGTTAGGAAAATTCCCAACGCGGTACAGTAAGTCCTCTATTCGGTAAATTTATCCCCCTTGCGACACAGTAAATACTTTTTTAGGTAAGCCCTTTTGCCTTGCGATTGGCATGCATACGCCTGCTGCAGTAAGCGCTTACCTCGAGGACTTTGAATCATTGCATTTCGCAATATTTATGGATGCTCGCAGTTGCAGGCCTCCTGACACAGAGCAGCGCGGAGCACCGAGACTACACATAAGGGATAGGCGAATCTTATCTACGGGATCAGTGCTACTCGTTTCTTCCCCAATTTGCACAATCTCATGAATGAATGAATGAATGAATGAATGAATGAATGAATGAATGAATGAATGAATGAATGAATGAATGAATGAATGAATGAATGAATGAATGAATGAATGAATGAATGAATGAATGAATGAATGAATGAATGAATGAATGAATGAAGCCGAATGGGCCGGAGACAGGAAACTACGAGAAGGGACGTATTCGAAGGCTATGTTTCAATTCCGGCGAGTTCCTTTTGTGGATGTGTGAACTACGAGGCACCGAGAGGGGCAGACACCTGAAGAAGTCTGCTGTACCCTGAATAGGGTCTTCGAATTTTAGTTCTCCGTGAAATCCGTTGAAAGGATGGGGGTGATGAATCTTAAACAGTCGCTAATATCAAGCCGTTGTTTTTTGACTGAGAATTCTCAGAAAAGAGGCCTCGTGCATACCCATAAAGGGGCAGCGCCACCAGATATTCGGGCCGGCAGCACGGGGTGAGGTTTTCAGTGACAATAAATTGATTTTACAGCCACATGTGCCCCCAAACCACTGGAACTTCGAAATATCACTGGCGTTTCCTCCCCAAGCACTTTGAAACGGGAATTATCATTGTTCTCCCTGGGAAGCACTGAACTCCAACAGAGCGTTATTAGCAAGCTTACTCACAGACATATATGCGGACCACTATTATTGGCGGGCACTCGCACACATATCAATTTAGGATGCAGTTGCCATATTACCTCATTTTCCTGTTCGGTCTGCCTCTGAAAGCTTCTGAACTTTATACTGACCTGTAATGCACACTGCACGCTGGGGTTGTTGTGCCTATGCATGCATTGTAGCTGGTCCGCTACTGCACTTTTGAGGCGTGGGGAGGGCAGTGATTTTGGCGACTTTTTGGATGGGGATATGCGAACCCCCGGGTTGCTTAGGGTCATCCATGATGCCCTACTGGGATTGGGGCCAACCCCTAAGGGCAGATTTGGTCTCTTTCTACAGTCGCCGGCTAGCGTATATTTAACAGCCCAAAGCTCGCCTGCCCCATATGCTGATTGCGTTAGCTGCAACTATCGTATTGTAGAGTGGAAACATATTGCATGCATATGTAGTGTAATACATTTGCCTGTAATTGAGAAATCTAGATTTTTCTCTGTATCCCTCCGCTCTGGCCTTGTGCATCGATTGAAGCAGCTGGCCAGCAGCAGTGGTACTTTTGTGTGCCGCTCTCCTCTGTGAGTTACCGTTTCACTACTACAGTTGCTGTTTTCTGTGTTGTTGAAGCAAATTATGATTTCCTGGTTTAAGGAAAATTTATAGGAGTTTCTCCGGTGGGGGGACTCTTGGGCGGAGGCCGTGGCCGCTGCAGGCGGAGCACCAGTGGCGTGGACAGTCCAGTTTTTACAGTGTTGCCCTAGGCCCTCGATGCTCTGTTTCCTGAGGCCGAAAGCTGCATATTTCTTTCTCATGGTACACAATTCACGCATTTTGCTGGAGACTGTATTCATTTTCCTGCCTGAGGGCTCATTCTCCGTTCCAGGGACGATCGCTTCTGTCAGGCGTAAGGCACCCTAGCCAGCTGTCCCCGGAGAGGCTGCACATCGATCGTGCCCGACGCTTCTTCCTGTGTGACTTCTGCTGCTGCTTTAAATAAAAGCTTTTAAGGAGAATGGGGCCTTCAAGCCGAAGTACCCGCAACGCAGGCTCCCTTCCACCCAACGCAAGCCCTGTTCCTTTGACGTACGAACAGAGCAACAGGAGCAACAGCAACAACAATGGGAGTCACGTCCCACAACTAGATCTAGCACATGCGGCGGAGGTTGCAGCATCTCGCCAAGGGGCTCCCTGGGTCCAGGGGCCCCTTGCCAGCGCCATGGATACCACCCGCAGTCAACAGTGTGCTAACTGCAGCGACTGCATGCTCCCCTGTAAGGTCTTCTTGGGGCTCAGCGCGCCAAATCCCCCCAAGCTTCCAGCTCCCAATTCCCCAGCTCCCAAGCAAACATTCGTCCCCGCTAGACCCCTCGGGCAAGAATCTTCAGTAGGCGCCAAATCAAGCCGCACCGTTTCCAGTGATCGGATTCCTGGCCGCACCGCCTCCAGCATGCAGGGCCAGCCAGGCTTCATTCATCCTGTTCCACTTGTTCTCTCTTCAACAGCAGTGCCCTGCTTGCAGGAGCGCGGTCGGACGCTTGACAGCCAACGAGCGTCCGCCGGTGCTGAGCAGGTCTCTTCGACCGTGCAAGCACAGCAGCCGCGGCCTTCTTCTCAGTATCCGCTTGTGAGGGCTGCAGTCGTCCCTTTGAACAGGCCAATCATAGCTCCAGTTTATAGGGGGCAGCTTCAAACTCCCGTGATAACCACCGCTCAGTCCGTGTCCGGAGTAATACCTTCTGGCCAATTCCCTGCATACATCGTACCGGCTCCATCATCTGGAACGTTCGCAGAAACGCAAGCAGAAGGAGCTGCAGGAGCAGGAGCTGCTGCAGCTGCTCAACCGGCAGCGCCATACGCACCGTTCGCAGCGCAGAACAGCGTGAGTATAAGCTATCAACTTTAGCCGCCCCGACGACACAAATCGTCACTCTAATGTTGTCGTTTGCACTAGTTGCATGCCAACTGAAACCCTAAAGCTCGTTGGTACTTCTGACTGCAGGAGGTGCCTCTCAGCTAGACACCGAGAGTTGCAAATTCCGATGGCTTTCCGCAGCACTTGCCCGCTGCCCTCTTCTTTGAGTGCATTACCATTTTGTATGTCGAATTCTAGCAACCAGAGAGAACTGGGTTTCACGAAATCTCTGAGGTCCATCTGTGTGCTGCAGGGTGGAGGGAGGATACCATGTGTAGTGGGTGCAAATGGAGAATTGTGAGTCTACCTTCTGCCCCTTGGGTGCACCCTGTTAGACCCTTTCCAGAGTTGCCTTCCAAGTTATTTTCTGCACCAAGCCAGACCAATTTTAGCCGCAGCTAATTCCCTTCACCCCCATTAGCCTGGGCTCCTCTACGCCGTACTTACAAACATTTGTTGGTTCCTGCGCTGTATTTGGTAGTCGTGAACTGCATGATTGTCTATGCCTCTCCTATTTAAAATGTCATTATGAAGCCGATGCGCCGCTGCTGCTGCTTTGCTGCAGATACCTGAGGTCCAATGCTGCCAGCAGCGCGGGGAACGCGACTCCCCTTTCTGACCAGCGGATGAACCCCTGCAGTTCCCCTTCATCTGCAGCAAGAAGTCTCTCTGGCAGCGTCTCGAGAGCACCGGTGCCTGTGTTGGTTGTGCATGGACGATCCCAGAGCGTGGCGCCGCCTCTGCCTCGGGTGCATGCAGCAGCTGCTTCTAATCCGGTTGGGGCATATGACGAAACAGGCATGAAGAGTGGAAGGGTCAGTGAACCACGAAGTGTTGAACATTTTACGGAGGACCAACAACCCATAGAGCTGGACCCTTCCCTCCGCGACGTACTCGACGGCCAGATGCTGTCTTCCCGCTCGCGGCTTTTGGCTATGGAGCTAAAGGTGAGGAAAGAAGAGACACATGCCGATAGCTACTCTGGGTCTGGGGGGGATAATTCTAACAAACCAAAGAATGATTGAGCTAATATAATTAAGATAATTAAAACCTTTACCATCAGTACTTAGCATATGAGGATAGAATGGTATTTTTAATGCAGTCTCTGTACCTAACGGATTACTAGAACCATTTAAATGTAGTAGTGTAATCTACAAATATAAATGTTACGAAAGGTAATATAAAATGTATTCAGAAGAAATCTGTTGTGGGCGGGGCAGTTGAACCGCTGGCATTGCTGTATGTGCGCGAATGTGTTACTGAACATTATGTGTCTCTGCAGGCTGCGCGGGAACACTGTAAAGCCATCCAGGAAGGCTTTATTGAGGAAACTAAACACTTAAGGCAGGAGAATGAGAGGTAGGGAGACACTGAAATACTGCAGAATCTTGTGATGTTTAACCCCTGTGCATTGTGCAACCCTAAAATGTAGCGAGTTCACGTCTGAACCTTGCAAATCACGTGTACCAATATGATCTGTCTCGAACGTGTGCGCGTAGACTCTTATTAATCGTTGAATCGATTCAAAAAAGGATAGAAGACTTGCAGATACAATTGTCTGCCTCGAAAATGGTGCGTCGTCCCAAAACGTTTGCGATCCCCTGATAAGACGTTCCGTAAGGCTCCACAGGACAGGGGCCTTACAGCCAGAGAAGGACGCACCTGTTACGTGTGGTATTCGTGCCAGTCAAACTTGTAAAGCATTGCTGTTTTGGATCCCGTTGCTCGCAGGAGCCAGATAGTGTTGAAGTTTCTTTCAAAGACCGTTCCGAGATAATACCGGGCATCACGAATTTAAGTAAGACAACTGGGGATTGAAATGATCCATGGGAAAGGCACGCTTCTACGTTGGTGGCTGGAACAGTTCTGCGCTGTTTCAGATGTTGAGACAGTGACAATAACTCACCTGTGCGTGCAGGAACTGGCGTAAACGCTGGTAGGGAGCCTTCTAACGTAGAGGACAAAGACGAGAGCAGCAGCCAGAAGGGAAACACGAAAATTGATCCTGATAGCACCCTTGTGGCGGTTAGATCCTTCGGCAGGCCAAAGCGTCTGGAAGCTGAGAACCAGGCCGCTGATCACACTGCCCCTGCTCAAGGAGACCGACATGTTCCCGGTAGGCAACGCACATAACTGTTTCGGGTTGGATATGCACGACAGCGCTGCGAGAGATCCTGGTGGTCTCAGCAGGAACGTTTAAACTTTCTAAGGACAGGGCATGTTGGTTGTATAGGTATTCTCCACAGGGAAATGGGACATTAAAACCATGCGACTAGAAACAGGCTTTTGAATCATTTTGATCTCGTGTCTGTTGCATTGCAGGATTTTCCCTACCAGTCGGAGCGGCGCCAAACAAACCAGCTGGCAGACCACATGACGATTCCCATCTGAGAAAGCCTGCGATAGGAGCTTTGAAGGATGCTGCCTCAGTAGTTGCAAATACTTTTGCCGAGACACCCCCGTCAACTTGGACACAGTGTGAGGGCACAACAGCTTTGGAAAGCTCGCCTAGGGGACGGGACATAACGATAGACACAAAACCACTGCAGCAGCAACACACCTGGACAACATTAACAGGGAGCAAGAGTCCAACAGCATCAGAGGCCAATTCACCACCAACACCCGAAAACGCAACGGGGACACCACTAATTGGATTGGCGCCTGCGCTGAGAGAAGCACAGGCTGACGATGCGTTGAAGAAACCCGTAACACACAATGGAGAGTCAAGCGGCATCCCACTGCTTGACGCACAACCAAGCCACTCCAAGGACCCCACAATGCCTGAGTCAAAGCCGCCTACTGAGCAGATATCGAAGGCGCTTCTTGGCAAGTCGCCAAACAAGGCAGTGGAGGGAGCGCCTAAGGCGGAGTCGGGTCCAGCGGCAAAGGCAGCAGAAGGCGAAGCTGGAGCAAAGGGAGTTGGAGGTGTGGAGGGGAAGAGTGAGGGTGATGTGAAGGATGCAAAGGCTGCTGGACCGAAGGCTGGTCCTGCGTTGCTGCCGAAAAAGTCGATGGGCGTGTTGCCGAAGAAAGCGCTTCCGGTTGCTCCGAAGGCGGAGTCGGGTCCAGCTGCGAAGGCAGCAGAAGGGGAGGCAATAGAGAAGGGAGTTGGAGGTGTGGAGGGGAAGAGTGAGGGTGATGTGAAGGATGCAAAGGCTGCTGGACCGAAGGCTGGTCCTGCG
>CAJFCX010000330.1:4297-22298 GCA_904066255.1 Eimeria sp. OTU-X
CGTGCGAAAGCTAATCCAAAGTAGCTATCAAAACAACATGGCCGGAAACAAAGTCCACCAAGTGGGGGGATATCGTGATGCTACGCTCACGATTGCAGGGTCCTTGCCACTCCGCCAAAGACTGTGGACGTTCCTATCCGCTGACCGAACCGATTTCAATCAAGGGAAACAAACTGCACTACGCCCACTTTCGACTGGTGTCTCCTTGGGAGGCAAACAGAGATCGAAAAGCTCGACGATGCACTTGCACACAACAAAACACAAACGATCAGATCGAAGGCCTGTCTTCCGTCAGTCTTTGTTCACCATTCAGGACTGCCGATGAAACTCTCCTAAGTGAAACTCGGAAAGTGAAGAACAATAACATTACCCGACGCACAGAAACCTCAGACGACCGTGAAGAACGCTGGACCATTTCCCATTCAAGAGTGAATCCTTTGCGAAAGCGTTACACACACTGTGGAACACAGTGACACAGACACGAACCCAGTAAAAGCCACACGTAAATGGGACATCCGTGCGAATCTAAACTAAAACTTAGCCCCTACACATGCACTCTCCTTTACAGACGCAGCTACCGCGACCATTCAGAACATGTTCTTCCGTGTATGCGTTGGCTTGCCCACAAATGCTACAGAGGCGTCCTTCAAAGATTGTTTGCTGGTAATGTCAGGTAAAGAGCGGTGGAATGGATATTTGCGTGGAGCAGTTACCAAGGTTCTGCTTGCACAGACGTACGAAACAAGGGTTTGAACCTCCCTGCGCAAGTCTCCGCGTATTTATTGCATTGCTGCTGGAGTATCCTTCAGATTGGAGGACCTTGAGGCATCGAAGGATCAAAAACACTGTAGCAATCGCGGCAGCCAGGAGTGCAACCGCCTGGATAGTCACCGTCTTCCTTATACGATTATAATGGAGGTCTTTTTGCACAAAAGCTTCCTGAGTCTTCACAAAGACGCCCGCTCCTTGACTGGCGGCAGTCGCCGCATCGAAAAACGCCACGCAGACAGCGAAAACAGCCGCGACCACGTGCATTTTGCAAAATATATAAACGTATTATCTCCTCCGATGTAAGATAAACGACGGAGATTATGTAAAGCGGGTGCTTTGAACGAACTTCTGCCCGCTCACGTCAGGTTTGCGTTGCTTCGGCCAGCGTGGAAATTCGTCAAGGGGCTAGGTAGGAGTTCCATGCACGTCTTGTTCAGCAGGTGTGAGGATCATTGATACTTCTTCATATCAGGCTATATATGAATTATACAATGAAGCTACTCGCCTGTTGTGGCGCTTTCGCCTCAGACACCTGCTAGGGCGAAGGTCATCGACCGCATGCGTTTGTCGGCAGTTGGGCGACCAGCAGCTCTTAAGAACAGGCAACTGTAGCGAAACTGAAAGCGCACACGTGCGTCCAAACTATTCATATTTTTCAACAGTTGTTTGCATCTTTGGTTCCTTTGCGACTGTTTAAAGTGACTCCTCAACTGTAGCCGGTGACAGTCGCAATATTTCTGTACAGAAATATATAGTATAGAAGATACATTTTTACTTGGATGCTTGAATTCGGGCTATCTATTAAGGGCCACGTGAGTGTTAGACAATTATCTACAGTGTTACAAGCGACAACAACAGCTTCGCTGCACGCATTGAGATTTCCCTGCACCAGTTGCTGTGTGTCCGTATAGTCGTTGCGAGGTTGGCAAATCTGTCTGAAGTAAGTATACAAACCCTTACCCGGCCCTAGTAGGTGAACGATACGCAACAAAAGTTCTTTACAACTGTCTATATTGTTTGTGTATACCGCCCTGAAATCTGTTTTTCCCCCATTTTTGTGGGGCTGTTCAACACGGCAGCAAGATGTATTGCAACTCATGGCAGGCCGCCAGGAGCTTGAACGTCTGAGCTCAGAGCGCTTGGAGACTAGAGGCGGAGAGAAGGTACACTAGTGCAACTCTCACCTCAAGTATTTGCAATACAGCTCACATCGATCCGCATAAGTTCTAGCTCACCCGTTGCACTCCATAAGATTGCATGACACGCGGGCTGTACACATGAACAGCTAAACTTACAGCAAAAGTAGGGCAGAAGGCTGCATAGCAGCGAATAGTGCCGAATGTGCTTTAGAATACTCATGTATACAAAGACACCTTTGAACTTTCCGAAGCCTGTCGAAGTTGAGTCTATCACTTCGCCCTGCACAGTGAAAGGTGATCAGGATTTACCTCTGGCAGGGGAAAGGACCAACCGTTATCATGCTCGATTTCTGAGTCCCGCAAAACGAAAAAACTGTATTCCGAAAAAAAGCTCCATGACGAATGCGGGTGACTTTGCCGCCTTCCGGCAACACGCAGGAGTGTCGAAGACTAGATAGACAGAGTGCCAGCCTTCCCCTAGACCTGAAACCCGAGAGACCTAGTCCCTGAACGGTAAGACCCTAAACCGTAAGTACATCCGACTCTTTAAACGCCCTGCACCCCTACACCCTAAACCCAACCCCCCAAATTCTTTACCTCAAAGCATAAACCCTAGACAGTCTACGCAATGGTCTAGACCCTAAACGCTATATCGTGAACCCCTCGGCTAAAAAAAGCTTCACCTGAAGCCCAAACAAACCTCCAACCCTAGAAACTAAACCGTGAATAGGAAACCAAGCATCGTCAACGGCTTTCTTTCGACATTTTGTTTAAGTACTGTTTCCTGTGGAGTGCCTCTGAACTGAGCTGCATAGTAGGGTGGTTGATATAATAGTATCATGGTAAGAGTTGTGCCAAGGTTGGACTTTACTAAGCGCAAAGGAGGGTTGCGTTTTGGAGTAAACCGCCGTTTTGTAGGCATGTGCTCAGGATGCCTGACTGTGTCGAGCTGTTAAAAGCTGCATTTGGACGATTTGACCGCTAATAAAAGTTTCATTCGGCTGTAATAAGACTACATCGGACCGCGAAAACGGCACCCGTACTCACTGCAGATTGAATTAGGCGGAGCCGTTTCAGTTCATCGGCCGCCACACCCTTGCAGGTGGACGGTACGGTACACTATGTTGCTAAATTGTCTGGGTGGTTTCGGAAGCCAGGGAGTGCCCGTTGAGCGAGCTGAATTGGGCAGGCGATCGCACAATGGGCAATCCACCGTTACTTGGCTTTCAGGCCTAGAAGGTGAACCAAACACAGCGTGTCATGTCTACCACAACGCCAGGGGCAGGCTATCCGTTCACCTGAAAGACGAAGCAAAGCCCAGAAGTTGCTTGTGCCCTCCAATGCACAGCACACGAAGCTACGCACCTTTGGTGATGCAACACATAAACTACTCCACAGAATATATGCCATATTCGCTCGCTGACCGTGCCGATGTAAGCATTCCTTTCCAGAGTGCACCGCACACACCATATGGTGTGGACTTGGACGTACCTGGCTGCCCGCTGCCACTAGGTGCGTTAACAGACACAATTTTTTTTTCTCACCAGAAAAGGTACAGCATCCGCCCCAGTTCCAGAGAATGAATCGTGCTCGAACTACTGGTGCAGCTGGTGCAGATTGTCAGGCCGCAACGAGTCCATGTTCGATATAAGTTCTAAAGTACGATAGCTGCCTAACAATAGGTGTAGGCTACAGATGGCACCCCACTCACCTCCTGTGTAATCGCATCCACCATACTCGACCGGGGTGGGGATCGCTTGTTAGGTGTAGTACATGCATTTCTCCCGGAATGCAAATATACCTGAATCCGCCACTGTGGAGAAACACCGACATTAGCAGACTAAGCATACACATACCTGTAAAGCGTCACATTTACTTCCACAGACCTTACGTACACAGTAGAACACTGTGAGGTTGTTGCTCTCTCTACTGATTAGCGGTTCATAATTAATGCATCTAGTGGTGAACTACGCTTTAAAGTGCGAAGACACCATAAACCATATATAAGTGTACTTGATTACCTATATCCCGAAGTAGTACAACAACCTAATCCACACTTGTGTATGGAGGTAGAGCAGACCACAAACGAGATCGTGTGCACCTCCTGTGAAATGCGTCATCTACTCCAAGACATCAGATACAGGATCACTCGTTGATGCTTTTTGAGCAAACCCCCCTTCTCTCAGTCAACGGGATTTTGCGCCTAGCTTTGATCCAGAATGCAAATGCTGACAGCAACGGTGTGTGCCCGTCCCGGCCCTCAGCAGACAACGCATACTAAACTACAACATAGCTCAGACCACGCTCCGTGACTGCATGCCCTTGCACTCTATGCAAACTTCAGGTCTGGTCTCAGATCTTGTAACTACCCGTGCGGAAAGACAGGCAGCAGCAGAGTGCGCAACTCACATCCTGTGAAACACCACAGCTACTGAGACTCACCATGAGCCGCGAGCGTAGCCTGTTGCTGTCTCTACATCATATCCGTAGTCGGCAGCTTCAATTGAGGCATAGGAGCTAGACTACTTAGACCGCTCAAATTACAAGTGTGTAGAGGCAGCACATAAAAAGACCGTACACACCTTCTTTGCCACACAACACATGCAATATGGCATGACTGCACCTTGTTGTTCCTTTCCCGAATTTAGACTTCCGTATTGAAGTGCACGCACGCGGTATGCTCCTAAGAATGAGAAGACAGTTCAAATCATGTGCAGAGACACGCCACAGCAGACCACGCAACGCACCTTCTGTAACACACCACATCTACTTCCACACAGAGCGCATTGCGAACACTCTTGTTTCTCTCTCTGCGTGCACCTCCTGGCCAGTACGCAACAGCTTTGCTAAAGAGTTTCTACTCCGGAGCTGCGTTGTACCTGAAGCCACCAGCGTGCACAGAGGGGCAACAGTGGACGCCGTAGGAATATTCTGTGGTGCATATCATGTGGTGTCACAGACAATACGATGTGAACGCACTCGTTGCTTTCTGCGCAAATCTTTTTCCATACTGGGCACGTCTCGTGTTTTCATATCCTGGATTCGAACGTAGGGGAATCACGGATGCGCATGGACGGGCTTACCTACCTACAGTTTTGGGGATTTCGATCCGGCTAAGACCCGTCGAACAGCAGACGGTGGCTCGATTGACGGACGCAGTCTCACATGTACAAAGTAATAATAAGCTGCGATGGACTGTCCACCCTCTGGGCGCTCAGTGCATCGAACATACCTCATGCCTGGAGCAGTCCCAGTCGTGGGTCAAAGGCACCGCCGATGGATCCACTTGACGCACCTTCTGCGAAGCGCCGTCTGCTGTAACATTCCATACACGGTGAACGCAGCATATGGCTCTCTCTGGTGGTGCCAGATGCTACTTGCAAAGTGTCAGGTCCCAAGCACGAACTGAACTAAAACGCCAAAAGTATGTAGACAGATCGCAAGGGCTATGCGCAATTTCTGTGGAACACCGCATCAGCCGCGGCACCGCCCCTCAGCACGCGTGTGCGCACAGTGCACAGCTGCAGCGGAACGCGCAATAAATTCCTTCCAAGCATTGCATCACCATGCATTAACGATATCCTGCCGACGTAATTGTGATAGCCATATACATGCCCACGGAAAACCTATGGTTCCTATAGGCTCGCGGAAGGATTAGTAGGCATTCGCGAGAATCCTAATGCAAACCCATCCACAGCTCGATCGCATGCCTACCTATTTTTGCTCTGCAGGTTAACGCACACCGGTAACATGAAATACCAAATGTGCAGGCCAGCATCATATCGACTCACACGGGAATTTCAAGCAACTCGCCGAATTTGGGCTAGCGGACCACAATTCATGCACTTGCTAATATGTTGTACTTTTGAAACGCCTAAACAGGCCTGGTTAGCGTAGTCATGGATGCATAAAGTACAAGTTGAAAAAACACTCAATGCAACCCACACCTCCAACAATCAATTCCAGCAATCAATAAATGGGGAAAATATGGTGTAGCGGGTTACATCATTTCTACATATCAAGCCGACGAGAACGTGAGACTGAGATGGTGAATCCTCCAACCTTTCAAGGAAAACGACTTCACCGCAAAACGAACACAGCGTAGTATTTTCCATTCCCGTACTCCATGGCCGATCCGCACAACATAGCAGATAACAACAACGTGGCGTTGGCAAGCATTTCCGTCACAAAGTGCGGAGAAGGCTCATACTGGTTTGCAACCCTGTACCTACAGTAGATCGCCGCCATGCACCTGTGCAACTTCTGGTGTAAGTCTTGTTTGCTTCCTGTATCAGGTTGTTTCAGAAAGCCTAATAATACCACCCTTCATAAACGGAATAAACATCCGGTGACTGATGTTAAACCATGACTACAGTCCGATGAGTGGGGAACCGACGAGGTGCATTCTCTAAGCGATGTAAGGGGCTCACAAGCTGTTTCACGTGCATTTGCCTCACGTGAAACGTAGATTACCAAGACGCCAGAGTGGTGTTCAAGTAACGTCTACGGTTGCGGATTCACTGGTGGTAAAGTGCTCTACTTGCTCTGAACCGTTGGCGTGCCTTCAAAGCACCGATGCCCACACTGAACCTCCTGCCCCCTTCGCGCCCGCTCGCCCTTTGATAATTACAACAGGCCGCAGGGTTTGGGTACGTACTCCCTGCGCATGCCGAGAGGGTCCGCATGAACATGCACACGACTCAGCAAGCATGAATTCCGATAATCATGCCCGTGATGTAGTTTGAGTTTTCTTGCTGTCCAGCGCGTGAGGTCCTCCCGATATTTGAGGAGCACTAATGGAAAGGCAATGTGTTTTCGTCCATTCGCGCCGGCCCGTAGAGAGTCCTTCAGAATGAAGAATGCTTTTAATCGCCAATTTGTTCAATCTCTGCATCTAATTGATGTTGTAGAAAACAAGCTGGCAAGTACGCGAGCGACATCTCTTCGTTTCGAACTTACTAGCTAATCAACGAGATGCTATAAGCAACTTCCAGAATCTGTGGCGTTTTTCCAGCGGCGAATTTTAGCATGATTGAGGAACGCTGCATGGCCTAAAATGAGTGAGAATGCACTTAGCCACTAGTTCTGCAGTGGCACATGCTTGTAAATATTCACAGGGCACATGTGTGTGGCTAACAAAGCAAGGTAGACCGTATGGTGGGGGCTTCCCGTCCGTAATTCTACTTGCACATTAACTTGATTGTCGCCTGACTATTCCTTGTTTGCTGTAGAATCCACATCAGCATTGCCAGTACTCAATCCTGATGCAGAAACACGTTCCCTTTTGCAGTGCGAAGGCTCAGTAGAAAATGATGAAGTTTCCTGTCATATATCAATAATATCCCGTTGAAAAGCCGAATAGCCATTTGAAATATCCCAACTCACCAACTGAAGCACGAGAGCGGATGTCGCTTCCAATCCTGTGTTGCAGAGCACCTACTGCGCGCAAGTGGGTAAAATGTATCGGGGCCTTAACCCAGAGAATTGAGCCATATGGATGTTCTTGCTAGTCACGAGAACGGCAACGCCGGTTGAGCAGCAGCTCCTTTAAGAGCTTGCAACGCCTGTTGTATGTATGTGTGTTAAGCGAGCCCAGAGCCACGATTCTGTTTCAGGGGGGAAATACAGTTTCATTATCCAAATCCTCACATGATATCCAAACTACGTTGATCGGCCCAAGACACGCTGACGAGGTTCCAACTCGCGAAACGGGCCATGAGCGTGCATATTGCTTGGCATCCCTATGCGCAGAAAATCCGAGTGGGTAAGAACGACTTGCCGTTCTGCAAAGACATTGTTATGCCGGCGTAAATGGAAAAGTATTGCAGCAAGAAATTCTGGCGCCGCGTAAAGCTTCTTCGCTGAAGCCACCGTGCGAGGCAACATCTCAGAGCGCGCGGATGCTGGCTAAACACCAACCCGGCGAATTCCTGGCTGCACAACAGAGAGGCCCCTTGTGGCATTTACCTACAAAACAAAGAAAATGCCAGGCGGGCAAATCATGAATGTTGAACGCTATTCTGTTGTTGCGCAAGTGCAAAGCTGCTGGCGCTGGGACTCTCCAACATAGCATTTACAGGTCTGGCGTTCTGTGCAGTTGGTGCAGCGTGCACAAAAAGGAAATAGCATATGTAGAAATTAGGTTGTTTGACAGCCACGCGTCTCAATTGCTGCTAGCAAAGCAGGTTCCAGCTCCCTAGTTGACCATCTGGGACTTGGACGCATAAAGTCCGCCATGTGAACGTAAGCGCTGTGCACGCTCTTTGGCAGATGGAAGCTCTTGCTGCGCCTGTGCTGGCTAAGCATGTCCAAACTTTGCGATGTCGTAGGCAGTTCCCAAATGTCACGAGGCCGCCAAGTGGCCTGCTAATTAACATACGAACTGTGATAAATATTTGAAGTAGGCAAACGCTTTCTACGGTTTCGCCATCTGCGTATACGTGACGCTTGCTGAGAGAGACGAAGACCTGCATCCAAGCAGTGCCAGCCTCACTAACAGCAATATGGAACACGGCAACCACGCAAATCACCGCCCCTTTTTCTGAGTTGCTGCATAGGATTAAAACGACAATTATCGAGGGTCAAAAGTGACCGCAAATGACATTTATAAACCCTTGCGGACGATAGAAGGGACTGCTGCCCCATGGGACACTGTCTGCGGGGTTTTATTCAACACTTCAACTGTGCCATGCTCGTACATTGTCCGGAGTATCTTGTAGCAGTGTTGTCCACCACGGAGATGTGATAGTAATGCTGCATTGAAAAGGTTCAACTTGTGGCGCGAGCAGGGTCACCGCCTCGAAGAAAAGTGACATCGAATCCAACCTGTGGAACCGCCGGTCAGACGTTTGATTCGATATTACTTTTACTCGAGGCGGTGATGCTGCAAACAGCCATGCGTCTCCACGGCCGGCGCGTTTATTAACATTTCACTCCGGGTCAGACCAATGTCATGCTGTTAAAAGCGTCATAACCTTTCCAGCTCGAAAGCGTAACGTCAATGTGCGCATGCTCCAGAAAGGTCAGTGAGACGCTGAAGAATATCCGCGACACAGAAAACGTTTCACAAGGTGGAGACCGCAGCGCTGGGGTATGGAGCAATAAAGCATATCGATCACAGGAGCTCGCATACTAAACAGAAGCTACCTTGTTCCAGATTCGCGTTTGTTGCAGCCCACACATATCCCTCTGAGCGCACTGCTTTACCCACGCTCACACGTCACTCACATTCTGGTGTTCGTAGGACAACGGCTGGCGACAAATTCATGGCGTTAGCATGCTTTGTATTTGCTGGTCCAAATCCCACGGGCAAGAACCTCAGCGCCTCACCAGCTGCAGATTAAGGTATATATACACTTGCTTAGTGGAAAGCATGTTGCCACAGCTAAAATGAGATTGCCACGCACAACACGGAGGCTTGCCGTCATTCAGCTGCCCTTCAAAAATGGCAGTATGCATCCAGACCAGCTACAGAAAAAGCCTTAGCGGCACATTCATACGTTGCACCAAGTCTCGACACCAAACAGCCTGATGGACACAGCATAGACAAATGGACAGGCCTGCACTGCGAAAGTTCCGTGGGTATTGCGCAGTGACAACAACGAATGACAACGAATTGCGCGTTCCCATTTTTTGATGTTCACGTGCAATGATTATATATACGATGATTATATGCAGAGCCTGTGTTGACTGCGCCGTGATGTGTTGTTCGCCATTTGCTGTCCCCATCAGCAGCTGAACAAATATGATTACACAAAACCGGGCTAGCGGTCATTAACTAATGGAACGTCAACATACGTAGACTCGCAATCTGCTGCTTCCTAATACTCACTGAGCAGCACGTGAACGAACTCATGAGTTACAGGATGTGCCCAGGCACGCACGTGAATTCTTGGGGCTACACCGTGAGAATAAGTAAGCGGAGTCTCGGCTTCACCGTGTTCTTCAGTGCCTGCTTGGGTTGGGTGATTGGCTACAATCTGCACTTGCTGTGAGGATTCGGGTATTTCAAGAAAAATATTTTCGATGCTTGCTTGCATACTGGCTGCAACGCAACAGAGCCCTCAGGCACGAGAAGCACATTAGCTGTTTTTCCGCGAAAACATACAAGACAGAATAGCACAAAAACGTCATGCCAGAAAACGCCTGCTGTTTTGGGTTTATTCTAGGCTTTTCCTCATCGACATCGAAGAACGGCGAACACAAGCTGCATACTCCCACGCTGCTACCGCATGCAGGTCCCCCAGGAACTTCGTCAAATACTGCGTGCTCTCCTATCGGCAGACAGACCTTATCTAAGCCAGGCTAAGAGAGCCAGGCAGAAATAAACTGTCAAGCGCAGTGCAATGCAGCTGATTGCCTGTAAATGCCGTGCATAATGACTTCCTGTTGGAAGCCCAGATGCTCAACAGTGTAACAATATAGAACACGTGGAGCTAAACCGAAGTGACCTTTACCGGTGTAGCCTCATATGAAAAATGATAGGTGCTGTAGTCACCCAGTTTAGATATGGGTATATCACAAAAGCGTTAGGAACTCATTCATAAACCGCGTCAATTACAAACACGAAACAACCAAGATAGCCTCTTTAAGCCAACACTATCCGCCTGTGCCACTCTGGCACTTGCTGCCTGTGCTACTTGTCCGATTCCGTCTGTGGCAGCACCACGGTGATTCACACAACCCGAGTTAGTCACGCTGTTGGCCTCCGATCAACCTTCACTATTCCCGCTCCCAGTTGAACAGCTACCACTGTACTAAAACGGAGCACCAATACTACTTAACACTTGACACAAATCACAGCGTAATCGGTGTTGCCTTCTACAACGAATTGTATTGCGCATATACTAATTCAGCAATTCAGTGGATGCACCCACATTAATGAAGCTTCAGTATGTGAAGAATTGAGGACTTGCTTTGCGAAATGTTATAGTCCCAGACGCCCTCTGGCAGACGTGTATTGGAGCGCCACCCCTGTCTAATATATACTTCTAAAGAGCGCGACCAAGGTAAAACAAATCCCCAGTTGTTCTCACAGTCCAACCTCATGAATCTGCACTTCATCCACGCCTGCACTCATTTGGTTTCCCCTAAACGACGTAAAACTTGACCTTCCCCACGTGGGCGCGGGCAACATGGCCTTGCTTTGAGGTGCATACTCTCTGGCAAACGTACCGCGCTATCGTAACACCATACAAGGCATCGGCACAGCACGCTTTCAACCACGAGCAAACAAATTGCATAGCTGCATATTATTCAAGCACACATGTCTCGTAGCCCTCCTCCAAATACTGTTGGCAGTCCTACAGGCAAAAAATGCTGATTTCAACCAAGCGCAAACACACCCCAAACTTAATATCAAGTGCAAGAAATGCACGAGGCTGCATGTACAGTCCTTGACCAGTAGCTGTGATAGTGAAGTACCAAAGACAATCCGAAACGTTCGAAACTGCGAGGATACATCGTGCCTCTGAACCAGGGTGCCTTGTACTGGCTTTACCTCTGGTGATGAAGGAGGAATGATACAAATACTCTACTCAAAAACAACTAGTGTACGTGAAACATCCATCAATTGCACTAACTCCGAATAATACGCAGCTTCATCTGCTTCGTTGAACCGGAAATATCCGTTTGCGCTGCTGGTGACGCTTATTAGTGTGCCCTCGGCATGAGACTCTCGACTTGTTGGGTCGGTCGCGCCGCCAGTGTCGACCGGAGCTACGTCAATTCCGACACCAACAGAGGGCCTATCCGCCAGCCAACGACCTTTGAAAGCAGAGGCACCGTTTCTCTGGCTAGCCATTGCGTTATACTGTCTACACGTCGCACGTGCCATCTAATTTGTGCACTGGAGGCGTTTGTGGTATCAGACGTACTCGTGCTCTCCTCTGCTATCTGGAGTAGGGCGTTCTGGTGCGTTAGTCATATGGACTAACAGCACAATGTTAAAAGGACCTTCCATTGTCCCTCAGGATGGCAGTCCATATGAACGGCTCCATGTTTGCCCGTAGGCAGCCTAGCCAGTGCCAAACGTTACACGTTGCCGGGCCAACGACTCTGAGATTGACTCGGCAACGTTATGCGTGCATACTCTCTGGCGAAACACGCAATCTACCGGGACACCAAAAGAGGCTTCTAGACACACCAGCCGACGGCACGCACGCAGGCTACATAGCCCCATGATGTTCACGAACGCAGGGACCCTTTCCACAAGAAATACTGCCACACGTTCTGCCGGCTGATCCATAATAATTGAACCATGTTGAGCAAGCTAAAATCAATCCAAATATGAAATGCAAGACCATAGAGACGGATGCATGGAGCGTGTCTACCGAGTCGCGTCTTGATGGAAGGCTAGCGGCAGTAGAAAATCCTCGAGATGTGGATGAAACCTTACTTGGTCGCAGATTGATGCCTGCTTCAAGTATTGAGGCACGGACATGCTGGCCTACGAATTCAATCAATTCAGTTGTGATGTTTGACTCTGTCTCGCGATGCATATAACTACGCCCAAACACACCTCATTCGAATACAGTCGGCAGAACATTGGGATTAAGCCTGGCCGAACACCTCTCTATCACAGTGCAGTGCCAGATATATGCACGGAGGCAAAATCAAAGTGTTGTGATTGCTAACTCCTACCACGTTTGGGCTGAAAGTCTTTGACCCTCGCAAATTGAGTGGGATAGTGAAACACATAATTAGGTTGGCACATTCGCAAGCCCCACAACGCTCTACCCCCATGGTCGTCTAACGACTACCGCGGTGATAGCAAGGCAAAAGCCCAATTCGTCATACGTCACTATACAGGTCTGCACGCATGCAAATACGCACCCATGATTGCCGTCATACAGCCTAAAATGTAGCGCCAGTGCTCCTAAGGTCATGCTCGTCGAGCAGAACAGCGCGAGATCGGAGCCTCGCGGGAGGGTTGCCAGACCGCGGCAGCAATGGATGCGCAGGCATATACTGCATAAGCCCAGGTGTACGCATGTAGGTTCGCTAGCTCTACGCCAGAATTTGCGCGTATTCTTGTTGGAAGACGGAGTTGGGTCCAACAAAAACAAGCGAACCAAGCACATGGATAATACACAATACAGGACAATGAAGCTGGTTGCGAAAGTCCTTGCTTGCCGTTGTCGTGTTTCTGTTTTCTGGAAGGTCACTGCCCATCGATAACCGTCAGAACATGGTGTGCGGTGAACACCACGTGCGCCACGTTGTATAGTCTGCATTCCGGTTGTCTCCCCCAGCCAGCTAGGCTAGAGTGTATGGGCACTTCGCCCTGAGATATCAGCCTCCAACAACTAGTAGTGATGTATTCAACTAACGGGCAACGGGATAACTAGTCCGACCAGAACACGAGCACCCTACAGCACCCCACTGTGGCACACGTTTGGACTTTATATGGATCAACAAATTTATGCACGAGATATGCATTCCATGCTGTTTTGTACACAGGACAGTCAGTATTTGCACACTTGGTGTAGGCTGCTCCGTAGCCTTCGGGTCGCCATACGCGATTCATACCTGCCGCAGGACAAATACTATCACACATAACCGGGGTGCCCATCAATACTACCCAATGCGTGGTACAAATCACTGTATTGTACCTACTGCCCCCTACCACGTCATAGTTTGGGGTATTTGCTGTCTCGCAAACTCAGTGGAGCTTTTTGTGGTGTCAGAGTCCGCCTGACGCATTCTGCAGTCCCACAATACTTCGCCACAGTAGACTCCACAGAAACGCACATCTGAACCGAAGAAAGCTCAGCACCTGCTACCACTGAAACATCAAACATATGCTTGCATTCACATGAGTAACCATGACCGCCCTCATACAAGCTAAAGTGTAACATCACCGATAACCCAAGCCGAGCAGATAAGCTTCCGCATAAGGGCATATGCACTCGACAAAGGAACAATCGATAGTAATGCCACACAAAGTTCAACCAGAGCGCTGTCAGAGAAAGGCGCGGGCAAAGTGCATTACGTTACAACCCCTCGCACATGCACATTTCTCAGCTAGCCAGGTTGTTGACGTGCTTTCCGTTTTGCTGTGGCTGCTATGCTGGCGAGTCTTGTAAAATATGGCTTCAGATGCCGGCCTCGCACAAACGTCACTTGCACATTAATGAACCCGATTTACTCCAAGCACAAAAGGGCTCAGTCACTCGCGCCATAGCAGAATCACCAGCCTTCCTCACAAGTCCTGCTTTTGCTGCTATCAATCTACACCCCCACAATGTTTCAATGATCCCGCGCTCTTCCGTGCAGGCGCCACGGATCTATACTCAGTTCGGGATATGCAGCGGTGCCCGCTGTCCCCCCGCAGAACCACTTCACAAGCGTCAGTGCTGTTAAACGTTCGACGCGAGTCACAGCGTAGGTGCTGCTGCTGTCTTCCGCGTATTGTGTTTGCCGAAACCATTTCAGGCATCAGGCCAATCAGAACAGATATACCAGCGCGGAAACTGCCCAACTCGGTCGACCACAAGGCAGTCTCTACAACCAGCACGCAATATCACCTGCCACACTGCAAATCCACAAGGATCAGTGTTTTCACGCACACATCCATTCATACCACCAGGTAGCTTGAAACTCTGGCATACACATAGCAGCACCAACAAAATGAGCTTGCGTTGCACCATTCACACTTGGAGCAAGCCGTCCTTGTTTGGAATGCTATAATCCCATAAATGCATGTTGCTAATTATGTGCATACTTTCTGGCCAGTGTAGTTCGCCATCGCAGCGGGATAAGGCCTTCACCCTACGGCGTTCTTATGAGTGAGCATATAGACTGCAGATCTCTACGATGCTAAAGTGCACAGACGCCTAACGCCTACCTCCCCGCAAAATTCTGCTCACACTACTATTGGCAGATGCAGCGGGGGACAACCAACGAAGTCCTCGCTTAAGATCAGGGGCGAGTCAAATCCCTTGTCACCAAAACACAAAGGACCTTTCAGGACGAGAAAGATATATCGTGCAAATGCACCCAGGTGCACTGCGCTAGCTGCACCTCTGAAGACAATGGAATAGCGGTACAAACATTCTGAAGCAAGATTGCTATGTCGGAATAACGCAAGTGACACATTCTCTAATTTCGCCAACTCCAAACACGAAACAGTTTAATACATCCGGCCAAACGAATATCAACAAGCACCCTCCACCACTAAAGGGTTAGCGTTAGACTGTGCAGGCATCACGACTGTTCACGCTGTTCGACATGGCTGCGGCGACTGTCGTCACCCGCCATTCGGTATTCCCATGTCCCCCAGAACCATTACCATCATGCATAACCATGCTAGCCGTCAAGCTTACTAGGCTTTTGTTTGATACAAATCATTACATTCTTACCGTGGCCTCCTGCGGCACGTTTTTTTGCCACATGTGTACAGGACCATCAATTCGCTGGCATAGTTAGCGATGCCTGCCGGTATCTCATGAACACGTGCGCCACCGTTAAATCTCATGCCTCGGGTTGCACCTAACGCAAAAACCAAAACCACAGTCTCCCTCCAACGTCAACAGAATGCTGGCACGCAGATGCACGTGTTTGCCTCCCATCAAGCAGCTGCCGGGCCCGTACCGATTCACGCGCTGAGAATATGGTTTATCTATTTAGTGCGCACTTTCTGGGCAAATTGGCGAGGTATAATAACGCCAGGGAAACGTCCCCGCTCCGCGCCCTTAGGTACTCACCCAAAAGGCACAGGCGTACGTCATGCGTACACGCAAGTTTATCAGAAAGAGCAGGAAGGAACCAGGGCAACCGAACAAAGCTCAAGCTTAATAAGCGCAAGATAGTGCAGCTGGTTGCAATCGGCCTCCATTGCCATATTCGGTCTTCGTAAAACACCAGTGGCCATCGGGAGCTTTAAAGACGAAAATGATATATCTTGCGGATACATCAAGGTGAATGGGTTAGCTGCACCCCCGGAAAGAAAGGAAAAACAGAACAAAAATGCTGCAGCAGCTTGGCTATGCAGAAATAATGCAAGTGACATATTCACCAATTGCACCCATTTCACGCACGAAACAGTTTGAATTATCCCACAAAAACAGATGTAGCAAGCAACCGCCACAAATACAGGGATTGCTGTAGTCTGTGCAGGCTTCACGACTATTTACACTGTTCCACTTGGTTGCGCCGCTTGTCGCCCGCCATTCGGTATTCCCATCCCACCCAGAACAATTACCATCATGCTTAACCAAGCTGGCCACCAACGTTACTACGTATTTGTCTGACTCAGATGACTACACTGTTACCCCGTCCTCCAACACCGTCTACAGTTGCACCTGCATAGTTCCGCCAATCCGCGAAGATTACGTGCGTTTCCTGATTCTACCTAGCAACCGAACTATCACTTCAAAATACATCAATGCATCTGGTTAAAGGAAACACAATTTATGCAGGAATGTCCTTCACACACAGCTACCTGATTAGGTCCACACATGAACATCCAGATGCTTGCCACCAACTTGACAGCCTGGACCAGGTCCGCAAAGCTAAAGGCGCGGGGAAACGAATTGGCTTTATGGTGCATACTTTCTGCTTAAAGCATCGCTCCATCACGACATCAATGAAGGCTTTTCCACACGCCACCCGACGGCACGCACGCAGGCTACATAGCCCCATGATGTTCACGAACGCAGGGACCCTCGGTCCACAAAAAATACTGCCACACGTTCTGCCGGCTGATCCATAGGAATTGAACCATGTTGAGCAAGCTAAAATCAATCCAAATATGAAATGCAAGACCATAGAGATGGATGCATGGAGCGTGTCTATCGAGTCGCGTCTTGATGGAAGGCTAGTGGCAGTAGAAAATCCTCGAGATGTGGATGAAACCTTACTTGGTCGCAGATTGATGCCTGCTTCAAGTATTGCGGCACGGACATACTGGCCCACGAATTCAATCAATTCAGTTGTGATGTTTGACTCTGTCTCGCGATGCATATAACTGCGCCCAAGCATACCTCATTCGAATACAGTCGGCAGAACATTGGGATTAAGCCTGGCCGAACACCTCCTTATCACAGTGCAGTGCCAGATATATGCACGGAGGCACATCTATAAATCCCTTCTGCCCACCAGAAACTCAGGAACAATATCATGCGCACAACGGCACCGACCAAAGGTAGAGGGACATACATCCTGCGCAAAACAGCGAACGCTGGTAACGCTAGAAAACTCTCCCGTCCCACCGTGAACGTAGGTGTGCGGACATAAACTGCATTGCTCCAAGATGTTTGTATATGCAGGTCCCCTCGCCCTTCCCCAGATACTGCTTTTACTCCTTTCAGCACGTGGAAATGAGTTTGCCCTGCGCAAAATAACCAGGCCCAAGTTCTACACAAACTGCAGGGCGATGCCGCTGGCTGCTTAAAGGCGATGCTGCTGGATGCTTAAAGATTCTTCTAAGACATGCGTCGGATTTTAACACAAGGAGAATCGAAACATTTCAGGATAAAGGGTGCTGACCACGCACATCAGCCTAGCGAGGCTGCCCACCGCGCGGCTCTTGTTGTTGATGGTAGGGAGATACGAACGTGAAGAGTTTTTCACGTACACTGTTTCCAGGTTACCATCATGCGCGTAACACCCTAAGCCACCGCTCCCATCGTACAAACAGCTTTACTTGCCTTTCCAGCCACAAGCTGCTGCATGCAGAACCAGCCGTTCTACCGCTCGCATACGATTACTCCAATGACAATATGCAAGCAATTAGACTGTCTGACTGGTTAAAGCGTGGGTGGTCTACGTGATGAACAAATTAGACTCCTGTACCTCCTGTGCCTCATCCAACGAACACACACTGGCCGCAACAGGCCTTGATTGCACACTGCGTCCCTAACGACTACATTTGCAGCTGTGGGATGCCAGAAACAACGCACGACCACAACGTTAGATACAACAGCGCTACACCAACACCAAACACAGACAAACTCCAAAATCTCACCAACCTCACACTTGCAGGTACCTTGGCTAGACGACAAATACTGTGCTCAAGCTTATTCATACATGGATCGGGATGTAATTAGGCCGCAGAAACACACTGTAAGCGCAACGGCAAACGCACGACA
>CAJFCX010000331.1:0-22296 GCA_904066255.1 Eimeria sp. OTU-X
ATGTAATGTAATGTAAATGTAAATGTAAATGTAAATGTAAATGTAAAATGTAAATGTAAATGTAAATGTAAATGTAAATGTAAATGTAAATGTAAATGTAAATGTAATGTAATGTAATGTATGTATGTATGTGTCCTCCTGTGGAAAATGTGTCGCTCCCAATCACTCTCAAGGAGAGAACCAACACAGCACACATCTCATTTGGAGGGCTACCCTCAGTGGCTTCTCACTGTCTGTAGCTCCTCCCCTGACAGCCTTTCCAAGGCCGTCGCACTGTGCAGGAAGTCCGCATTCTTCTGGCCCTCCAGATGATCCAAACACCCCGTCAATCCCCGGAGATTGTTGAGAATTTGCACTGCGCGGCAGGGCAAAGCATCGTCCTAAGCGTGGGCGGCTTGACTGCCGAGGCGGCGTGCTGCAAGCAGAAGGTACTTGCGAAGACGCTAATGAAACAGGGTAGCTGTACTGAGGACTACGGGCCCCTTCCTCTTCTTCATCATGGTTCGCCACAACGTCAGAGAGTCCAGCAGCTCGTAATGTATTGACACTAGTGCCACCCAACACGGTATAGCAATCCTTTCTGGTCAGTCTATCAGCCAATGCCTCCAACTCTTCGCCTGAAACGTCCACTTTGGGCAAAGATCCTCTCCCTTCTGGTTCGGCGGCGTTCGTTGAGAGACCAGGTTCCCCTACCCCTCCTGCAGTACATGCAGGTGCTTCCCACAGCGTTGCTGACAGCATGGACAGTCTGGCGACGCTGCTGTCGAGGTTGTTGCTGCCAATAAGAGGACTAGGCATGTCTGTTTGGTGCCGCTGTCGCCTGCGGTGCCAGCTAGCAAGGGACCAGTCCCGCGTTGCCCAACTGTAACAGGACCCGATCAACTCATCCTTATCTTCTTCTTCAGTTTTTCTGAAGGCCTCTTGAGCGTCATCTCCAGGTGAAGGAGAAAGTATTTCTTTGAGACGTTGCATTAGGAACTCAACGCCTAGCGGAGACAGTGTCACATAGCGTCTTAGCCTCACCAGCAACTGTGCAAGTGCGCTGCGCATACCTGGCATTGTCAGCGACAACGGCTGGTACAGTTCATGGAGAATCAAGTGAAGCTGCATACGGCACCCCAATGGGCACCTACGACACCACTCCCAGCGACCTTTGTGACTCCGTATTGGTACAACGGGACGGTTCCGTCCCGTGCCGTGGCCACCAGTTCCCAGTGACTCCTCTCCAGAAGACTCTGCAGATGCAACCCAAAAAAAACCTGTACTATCCGCTAGTGTACACTTGCCTCATGTGGAAGACGCATGTGCACTTGCCGCATGTGGAAGACGCATAAACGAGCAAAACAGCACCTGAGATACTCCGTTTATCTGCTCACCTGAATGAGAACGTGCCGCCGCCGTCTTGTCTATGGCAAGTTCGAAGGCCATAAGATGCTGCCGCCATGCTACCCGTACGCGGCATGGCTGACCGACACAGATGCTGCAGGAACACCCGCAGCCTTCTGCAACCTTGCTTGCTGATGATGAAGCATGTCGCGTCTCGACGAGTTTCTGGAGAGCGCGCACCAGGCACTCAGCATATTCTCCAAACACCGATGCATATTCCGCTGCATACATCAACACGACACGGCGCCACCATACTCAGCTATATCAGTGCACTGGTGAGAACTGCCTCACATTGGCATTTGATTCACCGCTCACCCCCACAGCTCTCGTCCTCCTCTAGTTTAGCTCCAGCGCACAGGTCCCCATAGTCTTCCCCATACATATAAATATCTAGCCAGTTTCATGTCAGGCAACGAAACTCTTTATACCCATCAACCCAGGCATAATAGATAGTGCACAGGCAACCACTAGCAGATAAAATCGTCGAAAAACGACAGGGCACGCAGGAGGCAGTCGGAAAAGTGGAAGGTGACACTTGACTGTGGCAAGCCACTTACCTAAGGTTAGGCTCCGAATCTGCTGCTCTGTCAGAGGCGCGTTTGTTACATTCACGTACCACTTCTCCAGGGCCTGCAGTCCTTCGGCCTCAACACATTCCCTCCCCTTCAAAAAGGCTTCCCAAGGAGTATCAGGTGAGTAGGATGTAGAGGCGTTCGTCGTACACTTTGAGCGTTTCCTCTTTATACAAGCTTCGTCAACTGCGTTAAATTCACCTGAACCTACCACTGCTGAACAACGGCGCAAGCGCCCATCAATGTCCTGGGCAACCGCCCATGCTGCAAGAATAGGGCCTCTTTCATCAACAATGCAATACAGACCTGGTTCACAAAAAGGTTCCTTCGGAGCAACCCATGGCCCTTGGGCAGCTACAGCGTCCCCAAACGAGGGGCCCCGAGAGCAGATAGTGTTGTAACGCTTCAAATCTTCATGAGACAAGACTGAAATGGTTGAGTATGCGCTGCGGCGGGGGAACAAGTGAACCAATGCCTTCCAGTACCGGCGAGTCCGAATGGCACACCGCCTGGCATGGAGGGTCACCCTCAGACAATGCAGCCAGAGCTTCGCAGGGGAGATGCCCGCACACAGAACAGTAAGTGGAAGTGGCTCGCTGTGCACCTGTATCACTTTGGCCCCCGTTGTCCCGTGTGCAAAGTTTGGAGCGCCCCCAGGAACCGTGGTAGATGGAGACGGTTCCCCCTCTCGAGAAAATACCAGGCATTCACTCGGACTCCCGCCTTCGCTAGCAGCCTCAATAGTTCTGACGGTACACATTTCGTTGCTGCTGTTTTCTATCTTGTCGTGCGATTCTACAACTGCAGCATTTCTCCTGAAGAACCGGAGGGCGCTAAGCGTGCAGCTCAATACTACACTGGCTTCGAGCAACCCAGCATCTCGGAGAATTCGTTTTCTATCTGCTGCACACTGCCCAGGCAGTCCCCTCTTCTGCTGCTGGGTTCGCCCTTCCCCCAAGTGAAAAGGCTCCGCATCACGGTCCGTTTCTTGGGTCTGTTCTTGGTGGTGTCCTTCACGTTTCGCGGCTAAGCCGCGGACTCCATCAACTGCGCAGTGCGGCGTCGGCAGCTGCAGCCCAGCCCCGTTGCTTTGCAGTTTACTGCAGTGATGGCGCAAACCAGCTCTCAACAGCCGCCCATCAGACGTATGAACTGGTGTCGTTTGATCCGTACGTTGTTGTGCTTGTACGTATTGCTGCTGACGGGCATCGTGCAGATCGGCGAACAGTTGAGCGAGGCTTTGTGGCGCAACACTGCGTTCCTGTGACCTCTGAAAAAGCAGTCGCTGCTGCTGCTGCAAGTGCTCTCGCTGACGCAACAACTGGCTCTGGTGTTCCCTCAGTGCCATCTGCATCTGCTGAAGCCTCTGGGACTTGGCATTTGTCGCATCTTGTAACTCCGGCTTTACTGGTGAATATGCCGTGGAGGCCAGGTCAACCAGAGGCCCACTACCATCCAAAGACGTGTGCCCTTGGGAAGCTTTATCCCCAGAGCTGCATATGAAAGCTGCTGATGAAACCTGCTGCTCCTCGCGTGGAGTACGACGTCTGGAAGGCGTCACCTCTAATGGCGCAAGAGCAGCATCTTCTTGAGGAAGTTGGTTCAGCAGGAGGAGCTGCTGACTCAGGAACGAAAACTGCTCTTCCGGCGTGGAGTCCGCCATTCCTATAAAGCCTTAAAATGTGCCGCCAACATTTACTCCCACAGCAAGTTTGCCCGTAGCACAATAAACAGTTGAATGAAGTGGGTAGTTGGTGCTTGTCGAGGCCACCTGCCAGGTCACGAGTCTCTCACATGTAGACCGACAGCACAACAGAGGTTGGTAAATATCCTATGCCTGGAATGCGAGCATTACCCAGCCAGTATATGCCGCCAACTGTGTGTTTTGATCCCCCCTGGCCGAACTGTACAGCGCAGATTCCTCCTCCCCTCCAAGGACGCCGCTTCCTAACGGAGGAGGTGTATTCAGAGTGGCACACAGAGGCAAAGCACCATGAAGAATGTGGCTATAAGCAAGAAGTATGCAGGAAGTACGGCTAAAGCCACACCAGTAGAGCTAAACTTTCCGGGGTAGCTGCTAGCCTACGCCTCGAGTCACCGAACGCAAGTGAAGACTCGATTGTCGCCACCCTATATATATGGCGCAACGACCCGTTCCATAAACACACTTTGTTAGTTGAGTTTACCGTGAAATAAATGGTGGCACAATGAAGGCGAGATTACAGCAGATTCCCAATTCCGCGCGTTCGCACGAGAGCCTCACACAGTTACCAGCACGGGACCAAGACGATGCGTCACTGAGGAATACGCAGGAGAGGCTTCCTTGTAATTCTTCTACTTTTCACTATTTATAATTTATCAGCTTTATTGATAGAAACAGCATAGCTCCCGCTAATGTGCATAAATCTTTCGTTAGTACTGTACTGCTGCGTTGGATGACGAGCAACCCAGAAGCTACCACTGTACGGCAACGGTTGGGCATCAGTTTCAAGTCGCATGCTAACTAGTCTTCCTCCCTAACTTCTTACGTAGCTGTTGCGAGAATATCTGCAGGGGGCTTAAATGCTTCAAGTGGGTGGGGCATCTTTTCTACTCAGGAAAAAGAACACAGTGGCTGGGCATGGCAAGCCAGCAGACGGAGGAAGCTGAAACCCCACAACTGCATTGCTTCTGCTAAATGCTTTTTTTTCATTTCATCTTCACACTGTCGCCAAGACAGCGACAGGTGAATACTTGGTAACATGTGGGTGCACGACACCGGTCCGACCGACGCATCACTATCAGTGATCGATAAGCATTGTGCCAGTGGAAAGGTGTTCAGCTGCAGGTCTCCAGCTGTGCATCGTGGTCTCTTGTTCTTTGCTTGAACCCCTGCTTCCTGCAGGTCTCAGCAAGTGGTGTTGCGCTTGCTTGGACCTCAGCCGGTGAAACAGTGACAGTAACTTATGACAGGTTACATTGCCCCTAGCAGTTTCGGCAGTATAGTACCTCAGCTACCAATATTAGAGGTCAAGCCAAAGGCTGCCACCTATCTGGAGTACCTAGCTCCCTTTGTGCATATGCTTGAGTGAATGGAGCACTCCTCACCAGACTAAGAAGCATGCTAATTAACTTCTTCTCGTGCGCAGTGGGGAGTGGGACTACAAATAATCTCTCGGGCTTTGCATTACCTCCACTAGTGACCCTCTAGTCGCCAGTAATCTTCACGGGTCTGCGTTATGTCCGTATGTTCATAAAGTTGGTGCCTGCTAGAGTGTTTGTTAAGCGGCCTGCCGCCTGCTGCTAGGGGCGGTTCATGCAGTTCGCCGCCGGGCCGCTTGAGGCAATGTGCACCACGACTCGACAAGCTTTATTGAACGGGGAGAGTTGTAGAAAATACATAGCTCGGGAGGGTCGCAATTGTGCTCATGCGCAGTTACTCCAACCAGCATACACTGAAGTAATCTATCGTGCGTCAACTTCCTCAAGTTTTAGCTGATGATACCCTATACACACAGAAGTAGTATCGTATTATCAGCATTAACAACACAATATTGCAGTCATGTAGGGAGAAATATATTTCAGTAGCTTCTCCGTTATGCTGCGTTCGTTGTGATGGTAAAAAAGTACTTCGGTAGACTTTGTGGAGAGGAGTTTCAATCTATTCGGGCAATTACTGCCATCCCACCGTATCCGTTAGCACAAGAAAAAACATTTTGGTTTAATTACTCAGGGAGAACATCTGCATGCACAGGAACGAGTGCATTGCGCTCTATCCAAATATTTCGAGATTGGGAGCTCCTACAGAGCTTGACGGGCGTTTTTCACCGATATCTCGTTTGACGCCTCTGCATTCAAGGACTAAATCCCAGTCCCTCCAAGCTAGTCAGCGAGGAAAGAACACGGAACCACGATGTCGTTGAACGAGTTGCTTTTGAGAGGGCTGTTGCGAACCAAACATGAGCGAATCGAAACGCCGGTGAAAGTTTAGTTTCAAACTGCGTGCGCCCCTTTGAGACCACTCAGAATTTCGATTCCTGAGCATCTTTGCTCACATAAAAACCAAAGGTTCGTACTCCTTAAACAAACGAAATGCGAAACTTTCTGTTGGCCACAATATTTAGGCTCGCATCAAACACATTACTACAGCTGTTGACAGAATCAAGTAGCTCCCCAACATCGTGCAGCTTGGTGCCGGCGACCCAGAGGCTACTGCTGACGCTAAAGGTGAAGGCATGCTTTTTGCTAGGTGCGGATTCAAAGGGCACTGCTACCCGGAGGTTTCAAAGAGATTCAACCAGCCATTTAAGAATCATTCAGTAAGTTTCAGGGTAGGCGGCGATTCTGAAAAGATATAGGCGGCTGGCAAGCCAAACTAATGACTGGCTCTATCCTTTAGCGTCTTCGCCCAGGTGATCACCAATCGCGCCCACCGTCTGCTTATCCACGGTGGGGTAAAAAGAAGATGTACTCTTTAAGCCAGTGTAATTCCGATCTTTGAGACATTAGGCCCGCCGCTGCCTTGCAGTGGCCGGCGGAGCTGAGGGTTCTGCCTGCAGGAAAAGGTTTGTGTCCAACCCACGTTTCCGAGTTGGTGGGATCCCTAGCGCTTGTCCCCCTAAGCCGCCTCGTATGTGCCATTGAAGAACCTTGTGTAGTTACTGGAGCAAAGCGAGCCCGGAAGGCTGGAGGGATAGATATTCGAATAGTTGGAACTGACTTATCGAGCTGCGTGCTCTCAAGCGAGCCAGCGATATCACCGTTTGAGAGCAGTGGCTCCAAGACAATCTTTAGCTCATTATTTAACAAGCCGGAACTGCTTGTTGAAGCATATGAGCCGTGTGCTGGAGATATTGCTCTCTCATGGGACTCTGGAAGCTCTGAACTCTTGAAAACTTCCTCGGAAGGCCTTGTCAGCTCTGCTAGTGGTTGAGGAGGACCGGAACCGTGTTGAGATTGACCGGAAGCGTGTCGTGAAGGCGAATAAGCGGGTCCTTTAAGAACCCGCCTCGATTTTGCACGAATATATTCCTGAAGTTCGCGTTCAATATCCACAACTTCTTCTATATCTGCTGCTCCGATCAAAAGGGCCAGGCGAGCAAAAAACCTGCCAAAGCCTTGGTTTTGTGCTTCGAATTCTAAGGAGTAGACGCCTTTGCAGCGCACGCGCCACGCATGGGACATAAAGTATCTAGCGCATTTGTTACAATATTTTTGCGTACTACATGAGTGAAATCGAGAGTCGTCTAGCATCTCTAGGCTACTGGCTTTGTTTTTAGGCGCAGCTGCATCCCACTCTGTGTGATTAGGCACAGTACGTTGTCGGTCGTCCGCCTGAGATTCACGGTGAATAACACTGCCGTGCTCAGTTCGATTAGGGTTTGGACTGTCCCCAAGAACGTGTGACCTCCCTTTTGTATCATGCTGGTAGCTCGCATTGTTGCCAGTTATGGCGGCCTCTGCTTCAGTCAGAGCGTTCGTAGCCGCCGCAGTCTTCTGGGGATGTCCGTAGAGGCGGTGGCATTCGCTGCCACAGAACGCCAGGAGGAGGCAGACATCATATCCCCATGAAGACGCTTCATTTTGTTCATGCCTCATGTACCTGGTGAGGAATCCATGACTTTGCAGCGCGAAGCAGACTTGTCGCTGCTTACTTTGCGCAATTTGTTGTGCTGTGGATGTCCCGTGGAAAATAATTCCGCAGTGCCCAGGAGCAGCGTCATTCTCCTCCATCGTACTCAGGATGGATATGGGCACTGTTGAGCGCACTCTGCTAACCCCATTTTGCCCCGTTAGAGAGGCACCATTGGTGGACAGGATGAACTGAAGCAGCAGAGTGACAGCCCAACTGAACCTCATCTGTGGATTTGATCCGCAAGGGATTCCCATTCCTCTGGCCCTGTTAGTTCTGGGGAGCGCTATATTCATGATTGAGAATTGGGTCTGGAGAGGGCCTATTGTTCATACCCAGACCAGTACCACTGAAACTATCAGGAATTATGGAGCCTGCACTCGGCTATCGCGTCCGTGCCTGCGGATAGCGGGGTCCCTTGCTGCATGGAGCCTGAAAGAGCTAGCAACTCTGCAATTTCTACGCTCCCTCGTCATTCCTAACTTAGATACGGAATGGCTGTTGACGGTTGAGAACCATCGTTTCCACGGCGCCCCTTCCTACTTTTTGGCTCCCCCACCCGACATGCGTCGCAGAACCTTTCTTACGCTGTATTTTCCACTCAGTAGCTGAGCACAATACGTCTCTGCCCATTTCATCTGTACCGTCGAGTGTCATGTGTCGGGAAATCGATGTTCTCGGTAGCTGGTTACGCGTGTACCGTGAGGCTCGCTACACGTAGACTGGAAGCTAATAACGCTTTAAAAGCCTCAGATTTAACTAGGTAAAGTTGGGCAACAGGTATCCAGATACTGGCGAGTGGCAGTCTTACTCTAGTGCGCTACGTGCAGGAACGGGGCTCCAGGTGACCCGTGGAACTGTTAATGCTTCAGCTGAAAGTGTGCTCCGACAATGTGCGCTCTCCAGTTTTGCATTTAAAAAATATTTCTTATATAGGTGTGCTGGGAGATATTACCCCGAACTTCCTTAAAGCCGTGTTTTCGGTGAACAGTGCCTTCTGGTGATAGCAGCACCGTAGCACATCGCAGAGCTCGCTTCAGGGTACTTGTCTTCTACAAAACTCTAGCAGGGAGCATGGATGCCTGCACACACTTCTCAAGGTTATCTTTAAGGCATCTTTGTTTTGCCATCTCTTTTCCCTTCTGTAGCAAGGCAACTAGGAATCGCTCCAGCTCCCGCGAAAAATATATTGTCATGTCTTTCGCCTACGCACCGGAATTATTTCACTACCCGGGGTCTGCATTCCCTGTAGAACATTGATTTGATAGCTTTCATGGCGGTGAATGCAACTGTTTACGGAGCGGACCGGCAGACGCGCCAGTGAACTCACGCGTGGAGACGAAGCCTAGGGGCAGCCAGGCGTTATTAGGCAAATATGAAAATAGCTTATTTGGGTCTGCAGCTCACTTCCGAGGTTTCTGAACTACAAGGCACGACTCTACACCTGGCCATACACTACATCTGCAACAAAAGAGTGCCCATACATGTTGTTTACTAACGACGGGAACGTCAAGAATATGGGGTAACTCCAAGGCTGAATAGTGTATGCACAAAAGGAGATGTAGATTCAGTACTTCCTGAAACGGGGAGCTAACAGCAGCAGTTCTGCATGTGATGAAATGCTACCAACTATGTAGGTGGAAGGAAAAGTGGACAGTCCACCTTCACAAGCAGTACTCCTACAGTTCACATCCCTCTGCATGTATCCCTGCGTCGAAACAAATTTGCCCCTCGGTGCCGCCTGCCTATATCGGTAAATGGGTAATTAGTTGACAGGACTCAGCAGATGTTCCTTATGTCCGTCTTGTTGATGGTTGTGTGGTACAGCTAAATTCTACACAAGCACACTGGCTAGTTGAACTAAGCGTCACAAACCCTAGATTCTGTAAAGCCTACAATGCGGTGTACGGCATAAGCAAAACAAGCTTGATATATTTCAAAATCATTGCGCACATCACGTGGAGGGAGTTCACATGTCTGCCTTCAAAGCAGTTTTGGGGCTGGAAATAGCAATTGTTCCATTAACATGCACCAGCATTTGTAGGCATACAGCTGTTACCTCCTATGCCAACTAGGCTTTCCCAAACCCTCTTAATAGATATGAGTATGTGACCCCCTTAGACTGAACTGTTACACCGAAAATTGCCTCTTGTAGCATTCATACTTACTGTAGATCAGGTGCTTCCCCACGCTCGCTGTTTCAACTGCAATAGTACTTCATATTTGCAAAGTCTGGGGCGCACCAGTTGGCGTAAATGCCAATGGATACGGCATACCGTGCGTAACAGTAAACTCCCAAATACTGTCCCGTGAAACAGCATTTGTACAGCATGCTGTATCCCCCATTCTAACCCAAGTGTGTTGCCAAAATGTGCATATTGAGGCGATTCCCACGAAAGGCAGTCGTCCCGTCGGTCATCATAGCATGCCCAGATGCAGAACCCCACTAATCTGCGAGTTCCCTTTGCAGAAGTTCCACTTCTTGCTGCAATGATTCCACCTTACTCTTTAACGCAGCATTCTCCCTCGTCAAATTTTGCACCTCTGAGCGGAGTGCGTCCACCTCCACACCTATGGAGATACACCATGTAGGACGAGAATATACACATGTATTATGATACCTGAGACGAATATAGAGGACAAATTGACCACGCCAGTGCGTTGGTTGCCAGTTACCTGTAGGTGCTCCAAGGTGCCTTTTGATGTAGTCGAGCGCGTTCAGTGGACGCTCAGGAGTCTCATACAGCCCCACGAGGACGCGTGTCAGCTGACGAATGACTCCATGGTCCTCTAAATACTTCCTAAAGGCTGCTTTGCCCCCTTCTCCTTGATCTGTTTTGGCATTCATCGTCGGGCCTCAGTATTCAGTCCGTGTGTCCCAACTTGCTGTACCCTTGCGCGCCTGCGGAATGTATCGCACGGATTTGATTCAATACGACATATTCACCGGGTCTGCTCTTCTAGCCCCGTTGACGCAATAGCCAGGCGGCAAGGCATTTAAATGCTTTAACTCCCTCCACCAGTGTGCTTATCTCATGCACTCTCTAACAAAGGGCAGCAAGGCCGCATACAATTCGGCTCACGGAAAACTTGATTGTTGTATCTCAATTGAAAGTTAATTTGTGTTTTCATTTGTGGTACCTGCCTTTGAACAAAGGCACCTGGTGCCGAGGGCTTGCCAAACAGGCCACTGTGCCGAGTGTGGTACGACCTAGTCAATTCACACGTCAAGTAGGCGATTTCGTATTTATGTAGACACGAACGAACTAAGCAACACTTTGGCAGGTGCTTGGGTTGCCGTCAGACACAAAAGCATGGTGGGACGTGAACGTTAGCCACCGCACACCAGCCTTTGCTGCTCCAGGGACGTTTATCTTTTCACAGCCATACAGGTATTAACCATAAAACTCATAGCTACCGAAACCATGTTCGGCCCAAGGCAAAAAAAGAAAGAGCTACTAGATCACCGTAGCATTTTCAATCGAGCGGTTGGGCAAGGACCTGGTGCAAAACAGTCCCGCCAGCCGCAGATTTAAGCCTTTATTCAAAAATATCGCTTTTGGCCGATTATGTAGTGTGGCAAGCTCGAGTAGGATGTCACATGTTGACTCGACAAGCAGAAGGCAAAGCGTCCCCAACACGACCGGTGACCCTGCAGCAGTGCTTGATGACGGAAATCATTCCAACGGTGGTCAGAGAGGTGTGCTGTCTAATTTTCTTTACTAATTGTGAAAACAACGGCTATTTGTATGCAAGACAGCCCTCAATTCTGCGAAATTTTGTGCGTGGATATTCAAAGCGAAAAGTCGTAAAAACGGCATGCTGTTGTCTCTTGGTGGGGAGGAGCTTTACTTGCCTGATTTTAAACGTAGACAGTTTCGAACTACTTGTGCACGAACAGAACATGTTGGGATGCAAGAAAAGGCCTGAACAGTCTACTGCTAAACAGTATATTGAGCCGCCCGGGTGAGCTAGCCGATGCATGCCCGGGCAGCCCCGAAGTGCGCGAGCAGTTTCTGGACTTCCGTGTCTGAAACACAGCCTAAAAGTTATTCCAAGCACAGGACTAATTGAGCAAGTGAACGTTTGACCATTTACACAGGCGAAGCTGTGCGGGCTAACTCCCGCCCATAGTTTTCCCACACGCTGCGCATCGCTCACAACGACTGCAAGCATTTGTTGCTAGAGCACAGGGGCTGGAACCAGTGTTTACCGAGTAGGTCAGAGGATTATTCCATCCAGTTTGGCGCCTGGAGGACGCTTACTTGATAACAAGTGCAATTTCTCCAGTAGTAGTTTTCGGCAGCTGTGGTCTTCAGACATAGATTCCTATGTCTCAAGACCTACACCGCTTTACCTAGTCATTTGTGAGGTAAGGGCTTGAAGTGAAACTTTCGGAGGACTTCTACCATAGTAAGGCTAGATTTTCATTACACTCGCTAAAGTTGGGCCGGGGGGCGTATCCGCCTTTCTCCATAGAAACACGTATCACGCGCACCCCCAAGTGTGCTCGCCTGAGCTTTTTTCACCTATTTCATGCCCATGTGGCAAACATAATAGGATCCGGTCTGCCTTCATTCCGGGCAATTTCAGAAGACGGAAGATTATAAGACGTTCACACCATAACCATCAGGAAAAGGGAACAACGGATAAACAGCCTTACGGGACTGCAAAAGCGACGTAAACTCTTACTAGAGGAAGCAATGCAGGCACGTAAATTTTCTGTCGTTGCGTTTGCACTTTCTCGAGTAAAGGTTAATCCCGAATCCAGTTGGGATTGGCGAATTTTAGCTTCAGTGCTGCATAACTGGATAGGGCTGCACACCTGGATGCGCTGCTTGTTAAGGCCAGTTCTGGAGAGGTCAATTGTGGCTCGGAGAAACAGCAAGGACCACATGCAACTGCCTTGGAAAATTCCGTCCAAGATGGAGAAGAAATCCCCAGGGGAGAGACAGTCGCGAATGGTGCCCAGGGGCCAGATACATCAGTGCCAGCCTCTCAGAGCCTTTCGCCACGTCCACCTTCAAATGCAACAGGCAGTACCCCTGCTCACCAGGAAAGTGCATCTCTTGTGATAGATCCTCGCAGTGATTCCAAACCGCGGAGCACCAACGCTAACCAAATTCGGAAAGCCCTCACCTTGAGAGAGAAGCGTGTCGGCACGCGAGCCCTCGTAGAAAAGACACGGGAGGCATTTCTGCTGGAGATGGCTATTGATACGCGAAAGGCAGGTTAGTCTTGAGTAAACGTGGCGCCCGTAAATTAGCTATTCTGGACCTACAGTACTGCGCAAGACCAGGCAAAATCATGTTCACTTTGGCTCCCAGCCGCGCGATTATTCACAGCAGCATCTGCTTAACATGAACTGAAACAGAAATACTCAAGCTTCACGACCGAGCAGCGGAGAAATCAGAGGCGGTACGCAAAGCAGAAACCATGCTGACAAGAGACGCTCAGAAATTCGACGAGTTCCTAAGAAGCAGTGATGCGGCTGCGCACGAAGCCATTCGCGTGAGTTACCAGATTTTCTTGCACGACTGTTGATATGCACAACGCGTGCATATTGTTTTTTGTGCGGAGATACATGACTGAGGATTCGCAGTGTCCGGCTGTTTTAGCACACGAATACAGTACCTTTGTTAGGCGTGTCTCATTATTGACTGCCATCTTTGCTTCTACTTCGTAAACGTGCAGAAAGCAGACGAGGCGGCGCGGGTTTCTCAAGAAAAGGCAACGGCTGTCCGGCAGCTTCGTCAGAAGCTTGACGCCACGAAAGCTCGAGCGGCATCTAATCGAGAAAAAGTGAAGGAATACTCGAGATATAGAGCTTTCCTAACACATATCACTCCTCAGGTATGTCTGCGTCAGTACATTAGCAAGCCATCGTTAGTTAGAGCCATTCCTCTCCGTAGCTGTCGAAAGTTAAGCTTGACGGCCGTGAATGCCTGTTGAGTTCTAAATATTACATGAGTTCTATATTACGTGCAGCGCGTAGGCAGAAATGTCATTCGAGTCTGTGATTTCAAGCTATGCAGGATTGGCTTAAAGACCAAGAAGAGCTGTCTAAGGAACGCGTGCAACAGCAAAAGCAGCAATGGGTGCAGAGCCAGCTACAGCAGCAGCAACTACAATATGCCGCAGACATAGAGGCAATTGATGAAGACCTCCACGAAAAGCTTCAGGAGCTGGAGAAGAAAAAGTCACGCGGAGTTAAAGCAAGTGCGGCGGTCGGGTGTTTTTGCTTGCATAGCTCCCTTGGAAAATCAGCAATCGCATTTATAAGCCAGAGGCACAAATAATAGCTTATCGATGCTCTGGCCACATGCAGGTGCGGGACCGCGAAAGGAATTGGAGGAAAAGGCCGAAAAGAAAAAACGGCAGTTGAGCAGAAAACTCAAAACTGCTGCAGAATTCGAGACAATTTTTGACGGTAGGTGAAGTGTTGCGCTGAAGTAGGGCTCTACTACTGAAATGTTATTGGCATAAGTAGAGCTGCCCTAGTTCTTCGCAAGAGGTATCTTATTTTTAATGTTCCTTGGTGCGAACAGCCGAAAACATGGCATTATCGGCAATTGACCTTTACTTTAAGGATCCACAGGAGCCTCTCCGCCTTTTCAAAGAACTGGAAGAGGAAAACTTGTTCCTGATTCAAAATGCGCATGAGACTGTTATTGTGCGGCTGCGCCCATGGCAAAACCGACAGGGTTATTTTGTGCCCAGCATTGCCTACCACAAACGTATTTTTTGCTGTATTAATAGATGTCTCTGAAGTAGTGTTCAAGATGCCGACAAGCCACATGTGTCAGCAAATAGCATGCCAGAAATATCACCTTGCGATTTTCTGCCCACACTAGACCTCCTGTAAGTTTCCTGTGCAGATGGATGAATATGCAGGAGTTGGAAGCAATGGAAAAACGTTTCGCCGACACCCGCGCTGAAATGGGGGCCCGATTGGAGGGGCTTGAAGCAGTTATAGCACAGCTTCAGCAGCAGCTGCAACAGCAGCGTGCCAAATGCATGCAACATCGAGGTGGGCAGCTACCGTTTCCCTCTGGGACGCATGGTATCACTCAGAACCCTTCCAAGTACTCCCGTTCTGTTTTGGGCGAAGGTTGGGGGCTTGGGTTAAATTCTCTGGCCTGTAGCAGAAGTCACATCCGTGAAAAGTGCACAGCATTAGCTCCAGCAGTTGATAATAATAGGATAAAAGTGCGGTTGCTTTCACCTGTTGCTCTGCAGAAGAACTGGCCTCCCAGGAACAAGAATCCGATGCTTCCGCAGCACTTCAAAAGCTGACGGTCCACGTCTCGGCCATACACGCAGCTTGCGGCTTTGAAAGTAAGCGGTCTGCAGGCATTTCCAAACGTTTAGGAAGACCCTACCAAGTCTTAAAACTTCTATCTTTCTGGTGACTTGCTCAGCTCCGAATCGATACAGAATTCTTGCTGCTCAAACCCGCATTGCTATGCCTGGTCGCCAACAGGTTACCTCCACTGTTCTTCGTGTTCCTAAAGTTCAAAGGATTGTGCCTATGTTTAGGCTTTCTGCGCTGTGGGGACAGAAGAGGCGTCTGCTGACTGCCTACGCATGCTAGAGCAGATTGAAGCTCGACTAGACTCGCACCTTGCAGCGCTTGCCAAGCACGAAGGCAAGAAGTCAATTGCCCGTTCTAACATATCCAGCCAGTGGATGTTTCGATGCAACTTTTCAGTGACGTTTTGTGCTAAAGAGGGCGGCTCGCCCCACTATGACTGCTCTGCGCTGGGTGTCAAGGAGTGTAGTCAGTCTGGTTCATGTATGTGCGCTTTATGTGCAGCGGAAAACCCGGAATTAGTGCATCAGTTGGAGAGGGCTAAGGAGAAGCAACGGCGTGAACGAGCACGCCAGGAAAAACTGACCCAACAGCACCTGAAGAATGACGAAAGATTGCAGGCAAGCTACCTGCGAGCAGCATATTAGAGTACACACGTACACCGTGGGAACAGGCAGCGTTAGTAGAATGCGTCCTGCTTCTTGACAAAATGGTGTGGCTGGAATGTGACTCAGTTGTCACTTCGGCAGTCTAGTGAAGCTGCATCGAGGCGGCCCCGGAGGCCGGTTATGTTCCGCTCCAAGCCCTTCCATAAAGAAGAAGAGGTATGTAGGCGGCACATTCAGCATCTCTCCTCGCAGCGTCTAGCCCTAGTAGAGGTTGATGGGTTATCGTGCAGTGTAGAGGCTTCCAAGACTACACTAATGATTGGCGGGTTGTGCCTTTTTCACTCATTTTGTGCACGTAGGCGAGTAGCAAGGATACTGGGGAATCAGAGGCGGCACTTGACTACGAGCTCTACTTCCAGTAGTACTAGTGTGCGCGCTATTGGGGGCGTCCAAAATGAGGAGACAGGCTGTGCCATAGCACCATTGATTACCGGCTAGGCTAGCATCCCCTACGACGAATTATTGGTACCTCCCTCTAAATGGTGGCGGAAATACTCTCCCCCCACCCTTCCAACTCCCCCCATAAGGATTTGGAGGTGGTTACGTTGTTCTAAGAGCCCACCCTCGACAAAGCGTCGATACAGCGGCTTACGATTCTTCCATTCGCGGACTTGTAGATAAAGCGGCATGATGGCCTTCCAACAGACGTGTTGCGGAGTTTCCGCCGCAATCCCATCATACACTCTACCTTCTCGCGCATGGCCGCATGGTGCCCCGCCCGCTGGCAATGCTGTCAAAACGGGCCAGGATGAGAACTTATCGTAGGGAAATGTTGATGCATTCGTAGATCCTACGGCTAAACAGGGATGCGCTTGTTTCACCATGTGGTGCAACAGCTTGAGCGGAGTGAGCACCTGTCGTTGCACTAGCATGATAGAAACCTGTACATGCTCGTTCATTTGTCTGATGGACTGAGGAGACTACAAGCGTGTCACAAAACTCGAGATGGGGCCCAATGCCATACCAATCGCCAGCCAAAGCGTTCCGCGTAATCGCCCGGAATATTATTATACTCTCGGAATAAGTGCTTGCGATGGAAACAGTTCAGCTAGTTAACGAGGCAGCCGCACGCATGCCACTTACACACACCACTAATATCAAGGCTTTTAGTTCTAAAGGGCTCAGCATTTGAACCCTTGGACTTCCCCTCATTAGAGCTACATTAGTGTGCACTGTGTTGAAGTTTCATGGGGAGTGTAAATCGTACAGCGACATCAAAGAAGACTATTTTGCTACTGTTGTACCTCCGTTTGAAGAACCAGACAGATGCGATTACATAAAGCGAACTCGCCGCCCGTTTAGCCGTTCCCCTACACATCGAAATCTAGCGCGGGCACTTCTATCTGTAGTATGCATATATGCATCTGTCAATCTAGCGCGTGCACTTCTATCTGTAGATTGGCGGATATGCGGCGAACTCGCCGACCGTCTAGCCGTCACCCTGCACAATGAAGTGTAGCGCTTGGACTTCTATCTATAAATTTGAGTAAGCAACACCACTGGTGGTCAATCTATTCGAAGAAAGGTGTCGGCACAATTTAGGGGAGCACCCCCCATTGCTTGCATGGGTAAAAAGAGGCTGTCCAACTGGGAATGCCGTACTCGCCTTTCCTGTGAAGCAGGCTGGTGCAGTCATTCCAGGTTGGAAAGGTTTCACAAAGGGTGGTGGAAACGGAAGTTGTGGGTTGGCAGTTAACACCGGAGATGCTTGGACCCGTTCCACGGGAATGCTTACTGCTGGGGCTGGTGAATACGGTAGTGCCAAAGCTGGTGAAAGCTGTGCAGCATGAACTGTCTGTGTAAGGGTGGTTGGCTGAAATGCTGGAAGCACACGCGGGTACACAGCTTCCCCTAAATTGTGCCCGCTAGCAACCATAGGCCGAGGCGGTGGCAGCCCTTCATGCCCCGTGCATGGTGCAATGACGTATGCTTCCCTACACGGCCCACAGTGCTCGTCAGAGGCACGCCACCACGGACGTTCATTCATTGTCACACACTCTTGGGGTGAAAGAAAGGTAACCAGTGTTGGAGGCCTCCGCCCCCGCCTACGCCCAGAACGCATGCGACGAGGCAGCGTCTTAAGCTTTGCATGGGCGATCCGTAAATCCTCAGCAGCTTCTTCAAGCGTCCATTCGGCCATCCCCATCGAAACTTTGTCTCGTGGCTGCAAGAAGTGGCAATTGACCTGAAAACAGCATTCGGAGACGCTGTTCTCTCGTGCATTCCTGCTAAACGTTCCCTAGCAAGACATTGCCTATACACGTGTCAGGACATGGCATCGTGACTCTACACCATATCCGCTGCAACTGCTCGAGCCACAAAACCAATGGGGATACAAAATATTGGCGCCGCTCTTGTGATACAAGATATCGGCGCCATTCAGGACTCGCACTACATTAAAGCGTGATTTATGTCAGCCTACCCCAATTCCAGTTCTATTTCCTGTAGTCAATGGATATCAGATTTTAGTGTCACAGGTCACTTCTAGCAGCTACGTTCCTACCACATTACATCTCTCCCAGTTGTGTAAAGCCTACGCTTAGTTATTTTTCTTACTTGATGCAGTTTTCGCTGCGCCGCAAGGATGAAGGAAGCGGTGGCAAGGCACCTGGCAGGTGCATCGGGTGGTGGAGGCTCTGGTGAGCTCAAGTAATATTCATATGTAAGTGCGAGATCAATTACACATGCTTCATGTCTAATCTCAAGGTCCTCGAATATCTTTCTTGCTCTTGACATACGACGGGCCATTGGTGGATGCTTGTGGCAATGGCACCCGCAGCATAATCTGCTGCAACAGGTACGAATCTTTGCACATATCCTACCCCTATTCCTGATCCATTTATGTCGGATTTTCTGTGCCTTACGAAAGGAAGGAGCAACATCTAGGAAGGCGTCTAATGCCATGTGATAATGTCGGCAAGCTGTATTTACAAAGCTAAAATCAACCCTGCATCTCCCAGCTGCCGTGAATGGAGCAAGCAATCGCTCAATCAACAACAAAGGAGCCTCTAGATGGTCAAGCCCCTTTAGTAAAGCTATCCTTTCTTTCGCTAAGCAGTCGCCGAAAGTCATGACTTCTTCTCTCATGCGGTGTGCTGTGGAGAGTAGAAGTGCCCTCCCAGAGTCACACATAACAAGCCGCGCAGCTGTGCCGAGGCCAAAGATTTCTCGACGTTGCCTGATCTGTACTATCTTTTGCCCTCTGCTTCTCTTTTTCCCGTCCTCGTAGGGATAGTAATGTCCATCTGCGCGGAAAGTTCATGGGTGTCAATGTTATCAAAGACTGTGGCTACAGCTCCTATAACCCAATTATGCTACAAAGCTGGGGAAAAGTGAGCTGGCAAAAATTGCGGTTCATGGATTGGTGCTGCTCGCCAATGGCTTTTTCGTTTGCATGCCCAAGGCATGCAACAAAACTACATATATTGCCCCTGCTTACCATAATGTGAACGGTGTCGCCTGCGGCCACGTACGTGGCGGTGACCTCTTCCCCCAGCCCCCATTTTTACAAGGAAAAAGTGAAAACTGATGGGTAAGAGGCCACAAGATTTAGTACTCCATGCACCCGACAAACGTTCCAGTATTTAGTGAAAAGAAAAATCTATGGTGCCAGTGAAAACCGATGAGACGGAATGATGTGGAGGCGTTTGCGCGAATGAGATGTGCTTCACTGATCCACAAATTATCCATCCGAGCGAAACAAGCGAGTTATGTTGGTATTTGCCATAAAACAATGATTCAAAAATGATTCCAAAGTTTCAAAAACATTGATGTGAAGGGTAAATTGCTGGAATATCAAGTCTCCCATCCCGTCATATCGAGTACTTTAAACACGAGAGATTACCCAGTGCCACTCCGTGCCCGTTGTCAAGATGTGCGCAATTGCCCGCTCAATTGATTCCAGTTTTTTTTCAGTCCCTGTTCCACTAGAACAGGAGCGTATGAGACACCTGTAAGCATTCCCCGTTTCAGTATTTCGGGGCAGTATCCGGCAGGTGTGATATGCTGTCCTTGGGGCCCCGCGGCGGTGCGGGCTGTTGCCTGCGGCAACATAGCTAAATTAGCAACTCTCAAGGAGCACCACCAAAACACTTTAGTTGAATGTGTAACTAGCTCTACTTGTGGAAGGGTCAAATAGGATGTAGGCTGAGCGTCGCTGTCCGTCGAGCACAGTTGCTGCGGAGAGTGAACGGTGCTCGGTTGACGCGCATTTCTAGCACAATGGGCCGTCATAGGACTCACCTAACTGAAACTGTTCAGGGGCCTCCTAGCTCACGCTCCGTGCTCTTGGCTGAAGCCCAGAGTGTCCTGGAGACAACAGCAGCACGCGTCCGCAACGAGCTTGCCAGTCTCGATGGCGATTTGCTAGAGGAAAAGCTGCTGCTGCTGCAGCAGCTTGACCACCTAGAAGCCACCCTGGCACTGCTTGAGCGGATAGTTCCGCCACAGTCTAGTGGGGATGTAAAGGTGCTGTCCCCTGAGGAATTGTGCGAGGCCTGCAGGCACTTGAACATGGCCGTACATACAATGCTTGCCCTTGCACCTAAGTTCCGAGAGGCTACAAGCCACCGCCTGCTCAAGCAACTTGGCCCTGGTACAACTAGCATATTTGATTGCTTTTCTCGTCGTCGTCCTCCTGTTGAACTGCCACCAGAAAAACGGAAAAGCCGTTTACGCGTGCAGCTTGATAAACTAGAGAAGCAGCATGAGGAATGCCTTCTAGATTTGCTTCTCTCTTTTGAGCACCTGGCAACAGCGGAAGTGATACCACCACCGGATGCACCACCTCGTTGTGCTGAAGGCAGTCGATACGTGCTATCGGGTCAGGCGAAACTCCATCAGTCGCATGCAATGGTGTGCCAGCTTCTCATAGAGGAAGACGAATTGCTGCTCCCTATTCTTGAGTGGCAACTGGGTGCGGCTGCTTCAGATTTTGCAGTAGCTAGGGCTGTGCTAGATCGCCTTCCTAGACCACAAGTACGGCGTTCGCGGACAAAAATTGAAAGTCATACACCCCCCCAAGCGTCGGTAAATGTCCGCTGCGAAAGCACAGCAAAAATTGTCTCGTGCCCTGTTGCAAGGGAACCAAGCGTTCGATTCGAGGAAACCCTTCTGAACTCCTCTTCAAGAGAGCCGACGACCTCTACACCTAATTTACATCAGAGGGCGCAAAAGCGAAGATGTAACCAGGGTGGTGATAGCGGGTACATACCACAGGAGCCTACTTCCAAATATTCGTCTCGCAAAGGTTACGAGTCTCCTACAGTGGAAAGTGATTGCTCTTACGGCTGCGACAAAATTCGAGCGAACTCGCCCAGTTGCAGCTCTCTTCCTAATCTGGGCGCACTGGGTCCGTGCGACCTCTGCAGCTCAGGGACCACCTTCAGACAGTTGCAAACTCCAGTCAGCGACAGATACAGGTACATGACACTAGATGCCACAGAGCAAAATGCTGGGCGCATTAGCCCATTCATTTCTAGAACGGCGGAGTGTGCATCATGGGGGTCGATGGTTGGCAGTGACTGCCGCCGTAGGTAGAAAGCAACAGTCTTCCGTTGTCATCAGCTTCATAAGACACACTGAACAGTGTCTGTTTAAGATGGGGGGCGAGTATTCGTTGTTCGAGGTGGAACCCACTGCAGTTACCATTGTCGTGAGCATTGTCCTATTACTAGCCAGACAAACTTCGCAACTCCTGAATCTCAGTGAGCTGTCACAGCCTACAAAAATAAGTTCGAGCGTATCGCCTTGTTCTCTGTGGTTCCTACTATTGTGCTTCCTTCGTCCGCATGGTAAGTTAGCGGAGATATCGAATCATATCTACTTGGCCACTGACGTCCGCGTTGCTTGCAAGTTGACGCAACATCGCAATGAACCGCAAACTTTGTGGTGGTTTGCTCAAGGGTCACCACTTTTTTATTTCTCATCATTTTGATCGCAGATGGTATATGAAAGCAAGCCACGTTGACTGCTCGAGAACAGAATGCCACTAAGGCCTTCTGAATGCACTATTTAGAGGGCTGCAAAGCACTTGAACCGAAGACAACGATGAGCATATAGCTTCGTAATATGTTTAGCCGCTGCCGCTTGTCTCCGTGAAAAGGATGAGGCCACTGCCGCCCCTTATTATTCAAGACGCTCGTGCAAACGTTCCTTCCTCCATCCACAAAAAGCACTACACTAGAGGCGTAGGGTACCGCAAAGCCCCTCCAGATGCAGTGACAGAAACACTGTTTTTACCAGAACAATCCGGTGTACTACTTGTGTAGCTCACACATCAGCTGTTGCGAGCCCGTGAAACAACAACGAGCAATACACCTTGCCGCTTCCACTCGATTATCCAATGCAGCTTCATTTTACCACCTATCTGAGCTGTGGTCCATGCTAGCCAGCCTAAGCTCTCTTCCTCATTTCTACATACCGTCGTCACGGGAACAACGCGCAGCTGTAAACAGGTCAAGAAGCACTCACGCAAGTTACAGAGGGAACAATTTAACTGATAACACCGGGAGCTACAGGCTGTTGGGGGAATGCAACAAGGCCCCCACGTCTTTATGGCATTCCACCTTGAGCAGAACGAGGACCATCGCAACCTGGCGACGAGGACCAGCACACAGCTAGGCAAAGAAGCAAGATTCAATCCACAATTTTCCAAGAATCTATGGGGGTTTTCCTTAAAGAGAAAGGCTATGAGCTGCGTGCAGCACTTACGCGTTTCACGAGATACACAGCTGCAGCCCCGTCGGC
>CAJFCX010000332.1:0-22282 GCA_904066255.1 Eimeria sp. OTU-X
AAGGTGCTGGTCCAGTGCTGAAGGCGCCAATGGGATGAAGCTTTTCTCTGAAGCCATCCTGCAGCAGCATCGGAAGCAGGGGAAGCAGCAGCAGAAGTAGCAGCAGTTGCTGCTTCCCCTGCTTCCGTGGAAGCAGACCCCGTCGTTACGAGGCGCATACCTCCTGTTGCTGCTGGTGTTGTTGCTGCAGCTTGTGGCGGTTGCCAGGAGTTGCCCAGGTAGGCGTCAAGCAGCGCATGCAGCCCCAGCTCTTCGAGCGCTTTGGGGACAGCATCAGCAGCAGCAGCGGCAACAGCGGCGGGAGCAGCAGCTGCTGCTGCTGCCGCCGCTTGCTGCACATTGAAGAGAGACAAAACCTCCAGAGGGTCGTTAGAAGCACATGCCTTCTCCAGCAGCACAGCAGAGTCGTGCCATCCTTCCAAGCAGCGCTGCGCTGCTGCTGCATCTGCTGGTCTTGCTGTTGCATGGGCGCGCACCAGCAGCAGCAGCAACGGAGGAGGTGCGGCAGGCAGCAGAGCAGCAGCAACACGGCCCCGCTGTTGTTGCTGTTGCTGCTGAGCCTCAGCAACCAATGCTTGCAAACCCTGCTGTAGCGGTGCTGCCACGTCTCCGTACAGCTTCACGATTTGCTGCTCAGCAAGCAGCACAGCAGCAGCTGCTCCTCCTAAACAAAGAGCAGCAGCTGCTGCTGCCTCCGAATCTATTTGCTTCCAAAACACCACCAGTCCTTGCTGCTGCTGTTGCTGTTGCTGCTGTTGCTGTTGTTGTTGCTGCTGCGCTTGCCGCAGCGAAGAAGCACCACCGTCTCCTGCCTGTGGTCCTTTTGCCCTTTCGGCTGCTGTTGCTGCTGCTGCTGCTGCTATTGCTGCTGTTGCTGCAGGAAGGCCCAAAAGAAATTCTATTGCACGTAGGCAGACAGCAGCAACCGAACGGTGAGCCGCGGGCACCTCCCGCTGCTGCTGCTGCTGATACTGCTGTTGCTGAGGCAGCTGCTCTCTAAAGACGTTGAACACGTGCTCATTAATAGCAGCAGCAAGTGCTGCTGCTGCAGTCTCGCTGCCGCAGCGCAACACGGCCAGCAGCAGCAGCGGCAGCAGCTGACGCGCGAGCTCCGGACTCGTCGCTACCAAAGGAGCCGCAACTTCAAATAAACCCAAAGTCTGCTGCTGCTGCTGCCGCCGCTTTTTCTGCTGCACTTTAGGCATCTCCCCATCCTGCGGTAGCGACGTCGCTGCATTCTGCAACGCAAATGCAGCAGCAACAGCAGCCTGCAGCAACATCCAATGCAGCAGCAGCAGAGACACCTACAACAACCGCAGCGTAGCTACCCGTGGCTAGCACCTTACCTCCGCTTCTGTTGTTTGTTGCCGCTGTGGAGAAGATGCAGCAGCAGCAGCAGCAACAGTAGCTGCTTCGGCCTTAGTGTCCCCAATGTAGGTCAGCAGTGCTGCAGCAACTCGGCAAAACCACCTATCTGCTGCTCCTGCTGCTGCATCAACCTGCCATATGTGGGGCCTCCAGACATCTGCTGTTGAGTAGCAACGAATGCAGCGACGCAGCCGCAGAAGCAATCTGAACAAACACCGCGCATGCCTTTCTGCTGTTGCTGCTGCTGCTGCTGCTCCAACTCCTGCTATTGTTGTCTCCTCTGCTCTGCTGCTGCTCCCTACGCGCCCGCGTCCCCGCTCTAGATTACCCGTGCAGCAGCAGGCACAGCAGCAGTCAGAATAACAGCATAAGCAGCAGCAATATGACCACTAGCAGCAGCAACAACGGAAACACAGCTCACATCTTGTATATTGCTGCAGAAGGCCGTTTAGGGCATGCGAGGTGCAAAGACACCGCAAGTGGGCGCCGCAGCAGCGGCTGCAGTCGCCCTAAGGCCGTTGCAGTAGCAAGTGCTTTTGCTGCTGCTGCTGCTGCTGTTGTTCCACAAGGCTCCCCAGGCTGCCTTCGCGCAGCACCAGTAGCAGCACCGTCCGCAGGCCACCCTGCAGCCAGCTGCAGCGTCTCAAGGCACAGACGCGACAGCTGCCGCTTAGGAGGAGCAGCAGCAGGCAGCAGCAATGCAGAGGCCGCTGCAAATACAACTGTTGCTGCATGCACATGCTAGACAAACACCGTACAGCACACTCAGCAACAGAACCAGCAACAGCAGCAAACTGCAGCAGCACCGTCTAACAGCAGCAGCATATGAGCAGCAGCGGCAGCTGGCTGCAGGATGAACCCCGCAAGCGGCAGTGCTTCTATGAGGGTACGTACCCCCTATGGCTCTGTCTGGATCGATTTGCTGCTGCCGGCAGCTGCTGTTGCTGCTGCGAGGTGTCGCGGCCTTCCGTTGCAGGCGGCTACAGCGCCGCTCAGGTTCTTCTGGCGCCTCAGCTTCTTGCAGCAGCAGACACACAGCAGCAGCGCCTCCAAAAGAGCAGCAGTCCCCAGCCTTCCCGCTGCAGCACCCACAACAGCGCAGCCGCAGTAGCACATGCAGCAGTAGCAACAGCAGCAACAGCAACAACAGCAATAGAGGCAGATGAAACAGTAGCAGCAGCGTACCTTAGGTGAATGCGTAGGCCTTCAAGCTCCGGCCGCACAATAGCCTCCAAAAGCACCACGGTCAGCTGCTGCCAGTGCGCTGCCCCGCTGCTGCTGCTGCTGCTGCTGTTTGCTCCTGCTGCTGCCCCCACAAGCATGAACGCCTGCAGTTGGACGTCTTTAGAGAGAGCCGTCTGTGCTGCAACAAATGCGTCTACGCCTGCAAATGTTGGACACCTCGCCTCTGCTGCTGCTTCTGGCACTTCTGCTGCTGCTGCAGTTGCTCCAGGGTGAGGCATGCAGATCCTGTAAGCGCACAGGAAGGCGGTGCGGCTCTGCCGCTCCTCGCTCCCTGCAGCAAACTGCTCGGACTGCAGCAGCAGCTGAGCTGCCGCCGCTGCTGCCGCTGCCGCCGGGCTGTTGCTCCGGCTGCTGCTCCACTCCGCCTGCAGTAGAGAAGGTACTCTGCATGCGGCTGCTGCTTGCTGCTGCAGCAGCAGTAGTGCGAGTTCTGGGGCAACGAATCCAACCAGGAGGCCTTGTCCCTGCTGCCTCGCAACGCAGTCGGCGCAGCAGATGCTGCGATGCTGCTGCTGCTGCTGCTGTTGCTGCCATTGTTGTTCCTGCGGTGGAACAAGGCCCCTAGATACCAAAGCAGCACCGAATGCCGCAGCAGAACGAAACGGCAGCAAATCTGTGAGAGTTCGCATCGCCGCTGCTGCTGCAGCTATTCTCGCTTCTGGGCTCTCTGCAGCAGCAGCAGCACCTCCTAGTGTTGTTGTTTCTGCTCCAGCCTCTGTTTCTGGTTGCTGAAACGGTGCTGCAGACCCTGTTGTCCGCTTAGCAGGACGCAAACTCAGCTCGTCCTGCTGCTGCTGCTTGGGTTTGCTGCTCCAAGCAGCGACAGCGTCATCCAGCAGTTGTTGCCCTGCAGGGCAGAGGGCCGGACGCAGTAACAGCAGCCGCGCTGCAGCAGGGCCTAAGTGCTTCAGCAGCCGCTCAGCTCCAAGGGAGAAACAGCAGTAGCTGCTGCTGCTGCTAGTGCTGTTGCTGCTAGTTTGCTGAATGTCGCAAGAAAAGTCCAAAGGTCTTTTATTTCCCCCGTGGCGGGGCGAGGATGTGGTTGCTGCGCATGCTGCTTCTGCAGTTGGCACAGTTGCAGCTGCTGTCCTCCAGTGAGGCGAATCCGTTGCTGCTGCTGTTGCTCTGGCAGAGAACGAAACATCGCGCAAGCGCAGCAACAAGGCACGGAGGAGGCACAGCCAGGTTTCTGCTGCAGCGTTTGCTGCATCTGCTCGCAGGCGGTCGGCGTCGCTGCATGCAATGCTGCAGCTGCTGCAACTGCTGCAGTTGCTCCTGCTGTTGCTGCTACTGGCTTGCTGGCCTGATCTGCTTGCATCGGTGCATGCAGCAGCGATGGCTGGTTGCAGGTGTTGTGCTCTGGCGTGTGCTGCAGCAAAGCCATCAGTAATGAAGTCGAGGAGGCAACAGCAGCGCGAAGCAGGGCCCCAGCCGCCCTCACGAAAAGGAGACACCAGAGTCTGCAGGCAAGCAGCAGCAACAGCAGTTGTATCGACAGTAGCAACAGGTGCAGCAGTAACACCAGCAAAAGCGGCAGAAGCTACGCGTAGCCAGTGCGAATGGCGGAGCAGTCCAGAGCAGCGGGAATTTGCTGCAGGCAGGAGCCTGTCTAGCAGCAACATCAACAACAGCAGCAGCAGTAACAGCAACAGCAGCTGCTGCACTATTCAAACGAGGATATACTGCAGCAAGCTAGGTGGTAGGACTCACGTGCAGCAGTACTTCTCCTTCTGCTGCATGTACAACAGCAAGAGTAGCAGCAGCAGCAGCCTGCATGAGCCCCGCTGCTTCCCCCTGTTTTGCTGCTTCTGCAGCTGCAGAGCAGCTTCCCCAACCTTCTGCTGCTTCTGGAGGACATCCTTGCATTCTGTTGTTGGTGCTGCTGCAGAAATTCCCGAGGCAGCGGAAGCAAAACGACAGCAGCAGGAGCAGGGAATCCGGGTCTGCTGCGGCAAAGGGGAGGGCTGCAGCGACAACATCCAGCAGCAGCACGCGCTTGCGCGCAGCGGAGACACCTGGAGGAGCAGAACTTGCTCCTGCTGCAGGCAGCAGAAAACCCTGCTGCAGTAGCAGCAAACTCCAACCCTCGTCGCCGAGTGCTGCTGGTCGGGAGTGCGGCAGCAGCAGCAGCTCCAACCCCAGAAGCCGCGCAGTTTCTACTGCAGCAGGAGTAGCAGCTGCAGCAGCAGCTGCTGCCGCTTCTGCTGCTGCACCGCGCTGCTCGTCTAGGCAGTCATCGCAGCAATACTGAGACCCTTCGGCTTCGGTTGCTGCAGCAACTGCTCCTGCTGCTGTTGTTGCTGCTGCTGCTGCTGTTTTCCCTGCCTGTGATGCGCTCTGGCGTGCTGCTAGAGGTGGCGGGAATAGAAGGCGCTCCACAGATTGCAGCAGCAGCAGCAGGTTGGCTCGAAAAAAGGTCCCAAACTCTCCCTCCGCTTGCTCTCTTGCACCAGCGTCTTCCTCGAGAGCAGCTGCAGCTGCAGCAGGAAACAAAGCAACAGCCCCGCTGCGCATAGCCCCGCAAAGGGTGGAGACAGAAGGGGGTGAGGGAAGCCCTTCAGCTGTTTCCAAGGCAAGCAAACTGCATCCGCAACAACCAACAAAGACAACCAAAAACCAACGCAATAACAACAGCTGCAAGTTGCTGCTGCTGCTTATGTGGGGCTGTCACTATTTAGCCCAGCGCTCCTGGCAGCAGCGGCGGCCCTTTCGGGCAGTGCTGTCGCAACAGCAGCGGAGCCGAAGCATCGATAGCAGGAACAACATCTAGAATCCGGAACACAGCAAGCGTGAGGCAGCAGCAGCAACAACAACAACAAACACAACAACAACAACGACTACCTGGCAGCAGCAGGAAGAATGAGGTGTTGTCTTGGTCGAAGGAAGGTGCGGCACAGCAGCGGAGTGTCGAGTATATGCTGCAGGTAGCTTTGCTGCTGCAGCTGCTGCTGCAGCTGCTGCTGCTCCATGTCTCCACCTAATGTGAGGGCCAACAGTGTTGCCCCGATTTCTTCGAGTCTTTCGCTGCCCAGCGGTTTCCGAGTAGCAGCAGCAACCATCCGCAGGAGCAAGTGCACAGGCACCCCGCTCAGATACCCAGCTGTGGCAGCAGCAGCAACAGCAGCAGAAGCAGATACAGATGCCGCAGCAGCAGCAACGGCAACAACGGCCACGCAACACGCCTGGGTCCTTTAAAATGCAGAATGGACTTGGATGGGAGCAGCTACAGGAGCAGCAGTATTAACAAATAACAACAACAGAAGCAGAGGCAGCACCAGCAAGAGAAGACGACGCTGCAAAAGCAGAAGCAGCAGCGTGGTTGAACGTACCCTGGAAGAGGAGGTGAGATCCAGCAGCAAGAAGAGGCGCAGCGGCAGCTGCAACTTCCGCTGCGCAGCAACGCAATGACAGAGGCATCTCCTCTACCCCTGCTTCTTGGGGCTCAGCAGCAGCAGCTGTTGCCGCTTCTGTTGGTACTTCTGTTTCCAAGGAGTGTGCGTAGACAGCAGCAGCAGCCCTTGGATCGAGAGCTTCCGCGTCACCTGCTAGCAGCAGCTGCCAAGCCAGCTGCTGCGTCTGCTGCTGCTGCTCCCCCTGCAGCTGCATTGGAGGCCCAATGCATAAAGGTGAGCCGTCAGGGCTCCTGGCGCCCCGCAGCCGCAGCAGCAGCAGCGAATTGAGTTGTTGTTGCAGCAGCTGCTGCACCGTGCTTCCACCTGCTGCTGCTGTTCTTTGAAGTGCTCGGGAAACGAAAGGCCTTAAGGGAGAAGTAGCAAACGAATAAGCTTTTGAGGCATCACTTGCTGCTGCTGCTGCAGGTCCCGGAGCACCAGCTAGCTGCAGCAACTCAAAGAGAATGAAGGCGCTGAAGGGCTTGGACGCAAGTGGAGCGGCAGCAACTGCAGCAACTTTTGCCGCAGTATACGAACAAACATACGAAGCAGCCAAGGCAGGATATCCCTGCTGCTGCTGTTGTTGTTGCTGCTGCTGCTGCAGTGCTGGCAACAACTCTCCGAGCACGTCGCGCGGCGAGTAGTAGTCCAGCAGCAAAGGCACAACAGACGGGGCCAGACGCAGAAGCGTCTGCAGCAGCAAGCAGCAGCAGCAACAACAAGCGCAGTAGGCGCATTAACTGTGTGTCACAGCAGGGGAAAACAGCAGCAGAAGCAACAACTGCAATGCTAGCAACAGCTGCGCATCTAGCGCTAACCAGCACTCCTTGCAATAGGAGTACCAGCAGCAAACAGCAGCAGCAACAACCGCAGCTGACCTCCGCTTGTGTCTCCGCCGCCTCCTCGTCCGTCTCCTCTGGCCAGCCCTTCCTTCTCCGCTCGCGTTGCTGCTGCTTCAGCACAACAGCAGCAGCAGCAGCTACTGCTGCTGCCTCTGCAGATAATGGTGCAGCGCATAAAAGGGGCTTGGGCTGCAGCTGTTGTTGCAACAAAGGGTTTCCTATAGACTCAAGCAAAGGCGGCAGCAAGGCATCTGCTGCGGAAGCAAGACGCTCTCTGTGGGGCCACGCAAGTGCAGCAAACTCAGCAGCCACAGAGCTGCAGAGACACAATACTGCAGCACAAATCACACATCATTTCCACTCCTGCGGCTGTGCGCAGCCCAAAGGCAATGCTCATACAACGAGCAAGCCAAATGGCTCCAGTGACAGCAACAGAACAGGCAGCACGAGAAGCGGCAGCAGTACTGGCAGCAGCACTATCCAAAGGGACCCGAATAGACACTCACAGTCTTCATTGCCCAGCCCGATTGCTGCGGGAACAGCAGCAGCAGCAGAAGGGGTGCATGTAGCGCTGTGTGGCAGCAGCGCCCGTAGCAGCCAAGAGGAAACCGATCCCGCAGAAACAAGAGAACGAAGGAACTCTCCTCCCGTCTCTCCTCCCACTCTGCAGAGCAGCAATGGGTGTGCTATGTCTGCAGCAGCAGCACCAGCAGCAGAAGCACAACAAATTCAAGCCCGATCTCACTATGAAACTGTGTGAAAGGGAGGCACAGGTTTTGCCCCTGCAGCTACATGTGTTTGTGCCCCTGCAGCTGCGTTTGCTGTCCCTGCTGCTGCCGCTTCTGCGGCGGCGGACCTTGAGGAGAAAGCGGCACGAGGACAGCAGTAACGAGGTGTAGTGACAGCTCAGCTGCTTCTGCTGGAGACCCCCAGGAGAAGCAGGAAGCAGCAAGTTGTAGGCGTAGACACCGAAGCACGCGCAGTAGCGCAGCAGCAACAGCAGTAGCAGCAGCGGGGTAAGAAGAAAGGATACAAGCACAGAGACAAACAAACCAAGACAGTACCACCTACACACACGCAGGAAGCAGCAGCAACGAACGCAACATCAGCAGCAGAGAGGACAGCAGCAACCAGGAAGTTGCACCGTCAGGCCGCTATCCAGCAACAGGTAAACCAACTGTGGGGTAGAGTCAAGCTGTTCAAAAGAATATGGTTTAGAGTTTAGGGTTTAGGGTGTATAGGCTGACTGGCTGTAGCAGGGCGAGGAGACAGTCTGAGGCGAGCAGCAAAGAAGCTGCAGCCAGAACCTGCAGCACACGAGGCATGTTGTTTGCTATTGAAGTTGAGCAGCTTGCTTCGTGCTGCTGCAGGAAGGAGAGGCACAGAGCAATAGGCAGCAAACGGTGCGTCTGCTTCCCGTCGCAAAGAGGCAGCAGCTGCTGCACGTGCTGCTCGATCAAACTGGTACTGATGCTGCTGCTGCTTCTGTTCCTGCTGTTTCTATTGCTGCCGCCGACTGCAAAATCATGCAGCAGCGCCAACACAGCCACTGTGCCATTCAGGCCTTGCTGCGCCCTATCCCGTCCCTGCTGCTGCAGCAGCGCATTGACACTGCTCCCAGTCGGCGCAAAAGAGAAGACGACGACGGACTGCAGCAGCCACCGCAGCACTAAGTACTGAGACGGCAAAAACGATAGAGCAGCAGCAGCTGTTGCTGCATTAGCAGCAGCGTCCTCTGCTATAGCAGCGCCAGGAGTCCCATAGCCAGGCGAGATATGCTGTTGCTGCTGCTGCACAAGTCTTGCTGCTGCACCTGATTCAAGCGTGCTGCTGCTCGAATAGCTGTCGCCCACAAACGCCCAGAGGTTTCCTGCATCCGTACTCTCAAAGGCACTCCGCTGCTGCTGCTGTTGCTGCCGCTTCTGTTGCCGCTGCTGCTGGTGGTGGAGACCTGCGGGTAGAATGAGGGGAAGAGATAGGCGTCTTCGTCCAACAAGGAGGCGCAGTAAGGGCAGCAGCATCAGCTTCAGCTGCTGCTCTGATAGGATGATCAAAGAAGGAGACAGATCTGCCTCTGGGCTTGCTACAGCTCCGCCTGCTGCAGGTGTTGCGGCTGCTGCGGCTGCTACTGCAGTTGCAGGTGATTCCCCAGCGAAAATCTCCGCTAGTTCCTGCCAATCCTTATCGCCGCTGCTGCTGCCTCCGCGTTTCAGCAGCAACAGCAAAGCTTCAAGAGGACAGCTACTGCTGCTTCTGCCGTAGGCTCTACTGCAGCAAGGAGGGCATGGCCAACCATTGCGTTGCAGCAAGTGCAAGGTGTCAAGCAGCAGCACCCAGAATACTTCTTGCTGCTCCCCCGCCTGTTCGTTGCTGCAGCACCAATCATCTGTTGCAGCTGCTGTCGCAGACGGTGCAGACGGTGCTGGTGCAGCCGCTGTTGCTGCTGCAGCTGCTGCTGGTGCGGCTTTGCATCGTTCTTGCGACAACAGCAGACCCTCGTGCTCTAGCTGCTGCTCCTGCTGTACTGCCTTCGTTGCTGCTCTCAGCAGGCAGAAAAAAGCTAGCCAAGAAGCACATCCAAGGGAACAGGGCCCTGTGGGGCCCCACACTTCTGTCGGTGCTGCAGATACACCCCAGTGAGACGGAGTGACCCATGCATGCAGGGGTAGGGCAGCAGCAGCAAACTTGAGGTTCGTCATGAAGCAGCAAGCCTCATCCACCCACCGCAGATATCCACATCTGCTGCTGCTGCTGCCAAAGGTGCTCGTCGCGTTATATGAGAAGGGTGTGCCGGGTGGTGAGGACGCTGTTGCTGCAGAAGAGGCAGCAGCTGCTGCTGCAAGAACAGCATCGCCTGCAGCGGCAAGGGCGGTGATAAGCTGCACGCTGCTGTCATAGTGGGAGCTGTATATACACTGCAGCAAAACAGGGCTTTGCTGCAGAGCGCCCAGAGAAGCCGTTCCGCAGGTGAGCGGGTGCAGCTGCAGTGGCGGCAGCTCCGATGTTGATGCTGCTGCTGCATCCGCAGGCTGCGCAGCAGCAGCAGCAGCAGCAGCACCAACGCGCAGCAGGGGAGGTTCACAAAGGAAAGGCGCAGCAGGAAGAGTGGACGGGAGCAGCGGCTTAAACACCAACAAGGACTCAATGAGGTGTATCTGCAGCTCCTGAACCAAAGTGGTTTCTTGCTGTCTTTCCGCACTAATAAGGGACTCGAAGTTCTTCGCTGTGTCCTCGTCCCCTGTAAACCACAGCTGCTGCGCTGCTGGTGCTGTTGCTATTGCTGCTGGTGCAGGGTCTGCGCAGCTCGACGACACCAGGAGCACTGCAGCAGCAAGCGAACGGGGGCCCCGTACAGCGGGAGCTGCTGCAGCAAGACATGCATTTAGAGGACCTTCACAGAGACACCTAGAGTCAAGGGAAACCTGCATTGGCTTGATAGCAGTTCTTGCTGCACCGCTTGCTCCTGTTGCAGCTGTTGCTGTTACTGCCTCCCATACGAGGAGGCGACAGTGCTGCTGACTGGTTTGCTGCAGCAGAGGCCCCCTGTAGTCCTGCGACGTCTTTCCAGCGTAGCAGCGCAGCAACTGCAACAGCAGGACTGCAGCAGCAGGCAGCCAGGAGCCACCTTGCTGCTGTCTCTGCATGCTGGGTCGACGGCGCGCCAGTCGTGTTGCCGCAGTTGCCGCGCTCCTGTGTCTGCTCCAGGACACTCTTGCAGCAGCAAAAAGGGAAGCAAACAAGTCCTCAACTGCAGCAGCAGGAACGTCCTCCTTGTGCAGCAGCAAAGCAGCCCCAAACAGCTCCAGCAGCCAACAGGTTGGATCCAAGACCCGAGCTGCGCCTGCCTTTGCCGCTCCCACTGCTGCTGTTGCTGCTCCTGTTGGCAGCAGCAACAAGGAGCGCCCCAAGAAGGGCGGCTCAAACAGCAGCTGCACGCCTCTGCATGTCGCCTTGAGAGGCAGCAGCAGCACCAGCTGCTGCAATAGCAGCAGGTAGGAAGGAACCAAGAGAGACGCAGGAAGCAGCATAAAGCGTGCTGTCTGCAGCAACTGCTGCTGCTGCTGCTGCACGGCTGCAACGAATCGATCTGCATGTTCGAGGAGCAGCAGAAGCAAATCTTCGTTTCCGATTGTGCCCTCGTCCCGAAGAGCAGCATAGAGATCCAACGTTTCTCTGCTACAGCTGCAGCAGCACAGCAAAAGTAAAAACAAACACCTGCTGCAGCCACGAGGAGGAGGAGAAGCAGCAAAATCAGCAGCAGCAGCAGCCGCGTCAGAAGCATTCTAACGACAGCATTAACCGCAGCAACAGCAACTGCAGCAGCGGCAATACACCAAAAGAGGCAGCCGATGCAGCAGCAAAGGCAGCAGCAGATGCAGCCACAGCCGCAGCAGGTACCTGAGACAGGATACAGCTGGGCTGCAAGACAACAGCTGACTGGAGAGAAGCGACAAGCCAAACGCGCAGCAGCTCTGTGAGGTCTCCTCCTCATACAGGGCCTCCCCCCAAGCCGCGCTGCTGCTGATCTTATCAGCAAAGGTTCCAATTTCAGGGGGCGCTAGTATGGGCGGATGCCGCCACTCTTTATTTTTTTGTTGCTGTTGCAGTTGTTGCTGCAGCCTGCGGTGTACGGGTATCTGCAGCAGAGCTGTCAAGACCTGCATGAGGCCTGCCTGCCTGGTGAGGGAGGCTGTGGGGTCTGCAGCTGCAGCAGCTGCGGCTGCTGTTGCTGCTCCTCCTCCTCCCCCTTTAGCTGTCTCTTCCCTAATGACTGCAGTAAGTGCTGTTGCAGCAGCAGCAAACAGTTGCTGCTGAGTCTCCCGCGGTAGCGCCCATCCATACATTTCACAAAGGCGGACCACAACCAAACACCTGCACTCGCAGCAGCACCTCAGTTAGCCACAACAGCGGACTGCAGCTGCTGCCTACAGCATCAACACTAGCCAGCAACTGCAGCAGCTGGGACAGCTGTAGCCGTCAGCAACAGCAGCAACAGCGACACAAACAGCAAGTGCAGTAATTGCATTCGGAATAAATGCAGCCAAAGCATCTGATGCTGCAACACCGGCGGCAACCAGAGCAGCAAAAGCCCAAACAGCAAAAGCAAACGCAGCAACAGCTACAGCGACACCCGTAGATACAGCACTGCAGCAAAAGAAGCGAGAGCAGCAACAGTAGCACCTGCCTCAGGAGCAAAGGCACAAGCAAAGGCCGCAGCAGCACCAAACGCGGCACCAAGTGCAAGAGGAAAGGCAAGCCCAGCAGATGTGGCAGCATGCGCAACAGCAACAGCAACCGCAGAAGCGGCAGCAGCAGCAACAACTAACCAAAAGCCGTAGTTGGATGGTGTTGACTGCTCCAGCCCCTGCTGAATTTTGTGCAGCACAAAACTCCCTATGGCGGCCCCACTCTGCAGCAGCAAACCCCTTGGAGGAGGGCCTTTTGTTGCTGCTTTTTCTCCCGTTTCTGTTTCTTCCGCTGCTGCCGTAGTTGCGGTTGTTGCTGCTGCTGTTGGTGCTGCTGGGTCGATGCAGCTGCATCTGTTAGCCGCTTGGGGTGGGCAAAGGAAAGTGTCCTTTACCGAACACCCGAGGGGCTGGTCGTGCTGCTTCAAACTGCTGCTGCTGCTGCTTGTGCAGTCTGAAGCGGGATAGCCTGCGTTCTTGCTAACATACGCACGGCAGCATACGCAACGATGCCGTTGTTGCTGTCGCCCCTGCTGCTCTTGCTGCTGCTGCTGGGGCTGCTGGGGCTGCTGCAGCAGAGGAGGGTCGAGAAACATTCCTTCCCACAACGCCTCCACCACCAAGTCAGCCTGCGCTATGCGCTGCAGCCAGCGTCCCCGTGTCAGCAACCTGCAGCACCAACCCCAAACCCTAAACCCTATACCCTAATCCCTCTATGTTAGATGTGAACGTGTTCAGTAGGCTGCTCAGGGCTTGGGGTTTAGGGCTTACAAGAAGGGCGCTTCTCCGTGCTGTCCCCAACAAGACAACGTAGGAGACACAGATGCAGCAGCAGAGACAGCCAGGCGGCCACCGAAGTAGCAAAATTGCTCCTGAGGGACTTTAGCTGATTCTGCTTCATGAGCGACAAGACGGGGAGTGGCTGTTATCACACTACGCAGCAAGTCCCGAAATGGCCCTGCAGCAGCACCACCACCACAAACAGATTCAGACCAGCAGAAGCAACAACACCATTAGATTCCGAGCAGCAGCAGCAACAGCGACAGCATCAGATTCAGAGCGGCAGCAGCAGTACATCCAGAACAGCAGCTGCAGCAGACTTAGAGCAGCAGCTGCTACAAACCCATAACAAGAAACAGTAGCAAATCCAGAACAACAGCGGCAGCAGGTTTGGAGAAGAATCTGCAGTAGGTTCTGGTGCTGTGGAAGACACACTGAGCCGCCTTGCTGCAGCGGGAGCGAAAAGCGAGGGACCCCTAAGGCATTTCAGCAGCAGCCGCAGCAGCAACAGCAAACTCTCTCTTCCTTCAGCGCTTAGCTGCCGCAGTACGTCAGGCCTGTAGAGGTCCTGCAGCACCCCCAGCACTAGGGGCTCCCATTCTGCTACTGCTGTTGCTTCTGCTGCAGCCGCTGCCTCTGCCGCTGCTAGCGCTGCTCCGTCAGCTGTCTGCTGCTGCGGCGGCTGCTGTTGCGTCTGTCGGCTGTTGCTGTTGACCTTTGGGAAGGCAGCATCTATTACTGGCTGGAGCCAAAGGCCCCCAGCGTCCCCTTGCTGCTGGTGTTGCCGCTGTTGCTGTTGTTGCAGCTGCTGCTGCTGTTGCTGCTGTTGCTGCTGTTGCTGCTGTTGCTGCTGTGCTTGAGGTGCTTGTGTTTGGAGCCACTTCATAGATAAACTTTGCGTCTCCCGCGACGGTACATTCTGCTGCGCACTCCCACCTTCCCCCTGCCGTTGTTCCTGCGGTGGCGGCTGCTGGGGGTGCTGCGGCGGCTGCTGCTGCGGCACGTAGACCAGAAAGAGTTGGGTGCGGAATGCAAGGGGAAACTTCAAAACCAAGCGCGACAGCAGCAGCAGCAGCCTCTCCATCAGCAGTAATCGGCTACCTTTAGGGAGCTCGTCGTGACAACAGCAGCAACGCAGCCGCAGAAGCAGCTGCAGCATTGTTCCTTTTAGGTGCCGAGACACCGCAGCCTTAAACGATGGCAGCTGACACAAGGCAGCAGCAATTGCTGCACTCTTCTCCGGCGTTCCCAACTCCAACCCCACCAACAGTTGCCACAAAGCGTCTGCAGCAACCACAGCAACAACAGCAACAATACCAGCAGCATCAGCAGCAGCAGCACCAGCAGTAACAGCACGTGCTGCAATAATAAAAATAATAATAGCATCAAAGAAGGTCGGCAGGAGCGCACACACGGCTGCAATAAGAACGGCAGCAAACGCAGCGTCAGTACCAGTGGGGGCGCCAACACCACCAGCATACGCAACAGCAGCAATAACAGCAGCTACGCAAGCAGCAATTGCGAAGATAGCAGCAACAATGACCGCAGCACCAACTTCAGCAGCAGCGACAATAGCAGCAGCACCCTGATGTTGTAGCAGCAGTGGCAGGTGCTTGCGTAGCGGTAACAGCATCAAATCCAGCAAAAGCTGCAGCAGTAGCAGAAAGTGGCAGTCGAAGTAGCAGCAGCATCAGCAAGACCTGCCTTTTCTCGTCTGTGGGAGCCTGTCAACAAGTTTAGAATAATGCAGCAGCAGCTGCAACACTCTGCTGCAGCTCTTTTCCCATTCTGCTACTGCTGCTGCAGCATGAATCCCTTTGGTTGCTGTGCACTGCTGCTGGTTCTGTTGCTTGTCGAGCAGCAGGCGTGTCCTGCTGCTGTTGCTAACATGCTGTAGCAGTAGGAGCACAGCTTCTACTGCTCCTTCTAAATGCTTTGCTGCGTCGTTAATATCTTCTTCATCAGCAACGCCGCTTTGTAGCAGAACCCCAAGGTAGCTGTCTGCTCTGCTTATCACAGACAGCAGCAGCAAACTGTCGCGTGCAGAGAGGCCTGCGGGACTCTTCCGCTGCTGTTGCTGCATTGAAGGCAAGCACCGCAGCAACTGCTGCAGCGCAGCCGCCGCAGCAACTTGCTGCACAGACACCAGAAGCGACACGCTATACACCCCATCCCCGGCGCTCCCGCTGCTGCTGCTGTCCAACGCATCTAGGACCTGCTGCGTTTCTCGGCGATAATCGGCGATGCTGCGAGCTGCTGAGAGACCCGAAAGGGCCCGCTGGAGGGGGCCTTTCATCCCTGCAGCAGCAGCAGCCGGGGGGCCCAGCGGGCCCCTTGGGGATCCTCAGGTATTGTGGCGGAATCTCGGGCCCGTCGTCTGTCAAGTCGGGGGGCCCCACGGCAGGGGGGGGCCCCAACGCATTCTATGCGTGTGAGCCCAGTCCAAGCACGAAACTTCCTGAGGCTGCAGCTGATGCTGCTGCTGCCAGAGCTGCTCGTGGTGCCGTTGCTGCTGCTCTCGGTACTCCTCGTGCCACTGGTGTTCCTGTTCTGGCTGCAACCGCTGCCGCCCCTCCTCCTGCAGCTGCAGCGGTAAGCTGAGTGCTTGCTGGTTCTATTGAGTTGAAATCAGCTGAAGAAGTCACAAAAACACTTTTCTTTTAATGTACAGGGGTTGAAGTGGGGCTTCACCCTGCCGTGGGGCCCACTGTCGTTGCTGTTGCTTATGTTGCTCTGTCGGCAGTGAGTCGCAGCAGCAGATGAAGAAAGCGTTGGGTTGAGTTGGCTTATTTGGTTTTTTCATTATTTTATAGAAAAATAGCAAGCTCAGGCATTTATAAACTAGGTTTTTGGCATCTTCGGCAGCTGCCGGCTGGTTCAGTGAACCGAAGACACACAGTGGCCAATCTGTGACACCTCAATGAAACACTACGATGGTTTAGTGTTCAGGGTGTAGGGCTTAAGGTTCACTGCGTTGGGGAGTCTGTTTGTTGTTTTTATTAAGGGTTTACGGTTTAGGTTTATACCCTACTTCCGTTGCCGTAAGTTGTACGCTGGAACCCTTATACAGGCTCTAGGGTTTAGGGTTGAGGCTGACTGCGGGAAATACGCTTGTAAAGCGCGATTGCAATATGTAGACTTCCTCCTTCTTAGTCTGCTATTATCGCTGTAGAGAGAGTGGACTTTCATTCAGGTTAAAAGTATATTTACTGCCGTCAACGTGCCCATTGTTTCCTTATTCTGATGCTCACTGCTTCAACATTTATTCCCTAGTGTCTTCTATCTCTCTTATGGGTTCGTATGCACAGGGTTTATGGCTTAGGCCTGGTGGATTATGGTTCTGGGGCTCTTGCATTTGTGTGGTTGCATATTTCAACCCCCTATTTTTTTCTTTTTTTTACTGTTGGTTCTCCCCCAAACAATTATATTTGCACGCTCTGGCGAACTGCTGCAGTAATGCAACATATATCTGCCAGAAAGGTAGCAGTAGCAGAAGCAACAGCAGCAGCAGCAGCGGGAACTGCCGCTGTTACTATTTAATTGGAAAATCGAAGAGCTTCAGGCTGCAGTTTGTATGTGTCGTTTGCGCTGACTAAATGCACCGCCCACTTCTTAAACAACTCCAACACCTCTTGCAGAGCCGGGGCTTCCTGTGCAAGCATGCATGCAGCGCAGCGGAACAAATGAATTAATTCAGCAGCGAAAACTCACGCCTCCTAAATCCTTTTTCCACCGGCCCCACTACGTATACATGTATAAAATATATACTGCCTCTGTTAGAGTTCAGATCTGGGGTCTAGAGCTCAGACTTGGGAATTAAAATTCAGGTGCAATGCTTTTCTAGGGTTTGGTGTTTGAGGCTTACTTGTTCCACCTCCCCGATGGCTGCAGCGACGTTTGCAGCTTCGTTTTGCACTTTGTGCAATGCCAGCTGCGCTGAAGGCTGTGAAGCAGCAGTAAGCGAAAGAGAAGGGGCAAATTTAATAACAGTAAAATTTGATATTTTTATTAAAACTCAAAAACAAGTTGAGATTTTCCAGGGAACCAGAAGATGCGTTGTTGCACTTCTGCACCCATACACTGGCGAAGCGAAAAGCGAAGGAAAGAAAAGTCGTGTTTCTAATGGTTTCAATTCAAATGCTTTGTTTAGCCCATGCTTAAATCCTATACCAAGCAGAACGATGGTGTACAATTTAGCAACTACTGATTAGGGTGCAATTTTCGATGCGTATAGTTTAGGGTGAATGACAAGGAAGTGTGCCAGCAATTCATATCACTATATTTGCCTTTAGGGATTAGGGTTTAGATTTTTCCAGGAGCAAACAAATGAGCCCGATCAAGAAAAATACACGTTAGAACAAATGATGCTACGGCGATAAACAAATAAACAAATATGCAGGAAACAAATAGGCAAACAGACAGAAAAAGGAAAACGCAAATTATCGAGGTATCCAGCAAAGAAACAGGCCAACAAGTAAACAAGAAACAAATCTACATACCTTCAGGGGAACCTTGAGGTCTTCATCTGTTAACGACTCCAAGTCTTTTGTAAGCCGTTGCAGATGAACAAGACAGGCTTTCTCAAATGCTAGGCGCACTGGGGAGCCAACAAACACGAAAGCAGAAGGTGACAAGATGTGCGCAGGCATTAGATACAGGTGAGCATGGATATGGTGAGTATGGGTATGCACATGCTGCAGACGTAATCCTTTCGGCTCCACGGTTTAGGGTTTAGATCTTAGGAAGGACCGTAGACAAGAATAGATACATTGTGTTGGGCTCAAGGCTCAGGACAAACGAACAAAAAAGAGTAGGAAATTTCAATAGAAAGCATATTAAACAAACAAGGGGTAAATGCATGCATCAATATTGGAAGCAAATTAAACAAACACAGATGATGAGGGTGTTCTTGTGTATTTTGTGTGCTTGATAGTTCGTCTTTGTTTGCCTTTGTCTTTTTCAAGTTTCTTTTCCGTTTTTTTAATTTGGTCTTCTTTTTCGCTTATGTCGCTCTTCAAAGTTGATACGGCAGACTCCACCTGAGGACAGAAAATGCAATTAGGAAAACAAATGAAGAAGGTACAGCAATTTGGCAATTTCGTCAGCTATTTTGCACTAACTATGATATATTTAAAGAGACAAACAACCAGTATGTACACCTAGGAACTTGGGTATGACTGGCTTTTACAATTTTACACATTTGTTGACTGTCGCCTTATATATGATATAGCGTGCACTTGCTTTAGTTTGTTTCCGTAGCCATGTTTTCTTGGGAGTTTAGGGTTAAGGGTTTAGTTCTTAGGGTTCAGAGCATAGCGCTTGGACGCATACCTCTGTGAAGGTTTTCGTGGACTCCTCCAATTCGTTTTCTGTTTTGTTCGCTTTTTCTGCTCGGAGTTTCGCGCAAATTGAATAGCAATCAGAGCAGCAAAAGAAAAGGATTATTGTGGAATAAAGAAAGTGAAATGGAAGCCACAACACAGTGATTGCATAAATGTGCCGATAAGCAAATAACCGGAGAACAGGCACAACGGCAAGTAAGGCGTAAACCCAAGGCAGAAAGCAAAGCATAGACTAAGTGCAGAAAAACAAGTGGCAGAGAACAACGCGCACATTTAAATTCCTGTTCTACAGCAAATACGAAGGGATGAGGAAACCGAGATGAGGGAGACATACAATACAAAAGAAGAATTTGAAATACAAAAGAAAAATTGCCTTGTCTTTATCTTTAGGGAGATAACGTCCAACAGTAATTGAACCTCCTCTTCCTAAGGAGGAAAAAAAGAAAGAAAACTGAATTACCTTCTGTTTCGCGAAGTTTGCTATCTAGTGCAGTTATCTGTCTCTGCAAGACAACCTTCTTGTGGGTCTCCTGTGCTGTCCCAGTCTTCGGTGCATGCCGCATATGAATCAAATCTCGCTTCGAAAGAACCTGTACCAGCAGTATCAGCAGCAGCAGCCGCAGCCACTGAACAGTAGTTGAGCGTCAGTTCCAAGGAAGCAACTGCACCTTGAATTGCGACAACTGCCGCAATCAGAACCAAAAGCAATTGTAGCTCGTGTTGCTGTGCCTGCTGCCGCTCTTGCTCATACTGCTCCATTGCTGCCGCTTTTACTGTTCATATCACTGCTGCTTCTACCTTGGTGCATATCGTGCTGCTGCTGCTTCTGCCCTTCCTGTTTTAATTGCTTCTGCTAATGGTGCAGCAGAGTGTTGTTGCTGCTGCTGCAGGAGATTCACTGAGCAGCACCTGCTTTAATTCTTTAAGGAGATGTTGCTGTGTCTTTTTCAGCTGAATCTCCCGCAGTTCCATGCGGTGAATTTCCTTTCTCATTGCTGCTAACTCTGCCTGCATGCACCAATGCCAGCAACACCAGCGGCAGCAGCAGCATCAATGACAACAACGACAGTGGTGGGGACAACGCGAGCCCAAACCGCGGTGAATACAGCAACGCCAACAGCCCCAGCTGAAGTGGCATAAAACTAATAGGCTTGCAGCACTGCAGCTGTGGCTGTCGGAGTAGTAGTATTGTAAATATCGTTATTATTATTATTCGTGCTGTCTTCTTGCTTTTGTGCTTTTTGCCTTCATTCCGCGTTATATGTGGATGTGCTCATCCACCAGTCTTACGGTCTCAAGTTCTCGTTCCTTTCATTTGTTATCAGCTCTCTTATCTGCGTTGTCATATGCTTTGGGTGTTAGTTTCTCTTCTTACTGTTTTCGGAGCTTAGAGCTGAGTGTCTAGGTTTTAGGGTGTTGGGCCTGATCTGTCGTTTGAGGCTGCTGTGTTCGATGCTGGCTGTTTGCTTCATTGTTTACTTTCCATGTTTGTTGTTTCTGTATTGTGCGCCTTTTTCTTTTTGAAGGAAAACTGTTGTCTACCTCCGTTGTGTGTTTGTTTCTCGTATTTGTGATGCATTTGTTCACCATTCCTTGTTATTTGCTTCGTGTACCTGTCCTATGTTGGGGTCAATCGCATCTTGAATTTCTTTTTCGAGTTTTATTTTTCTCTCCCAGAGGGCTACTTGGCGCTCCAAATCCAGCAACTCTTCTAAGCTTCCATCACGCTCCTTCTCTGCCTCCTGATATGCACAACCTAAACCCTATGACCTAATCCCTAAACCCTACTCCCCATGTCATAAACCCTACACCCAAAACCCTAAACCCGTCAGCCCTCAACCCTCAACAGCGAGTTGGAAGCCCTACATCCTAAGCCCTAAAGTCCATGCTTTTAATTCCAAGCCCTTCAGACTGTCGCTTCTGAGAAGCAAGACGGATATATCGCTGAATGTTTATGGCTGATACGTTGCCATAAACCATAAACCCTGACCTGAACATTGTTGAGTAGGTTTTGTTTTTCTTGTTCTTTTTGTGCGATTTGCATCTGCACTTCCTCTTGAATGGCTTTAGCTTGGCTTTCGAACTGTTCTTGTTGTTGTTTGAAGGCCGCCAACTGTCTGCCCATCCTGTCGACAAGGTGATCCATGTCTTTGAGCTCAGAATTTAAACTTTTTATCTCTTTCTTTGCCGCCTCCACCTCCGCGTTGATGCGGTGGCTGTGCTGCTTTCTTATCAGCATTTCGTCTTTCTTTGCTGCAATCTGCAACAAACACCAGATTAATGCTTCGTCATGGATTTTCTCTTCTAGAGCTTACCACGCCTACAACCTCTAATGAGGCGCTAGTGATGTTCGCAGAACTACTCGTCTACATATACATATTTACATAAATGTATATGCATACCTACCTTTCTACATACACATATGCATACATATGTGTGTCCATAGTACGCACAGACGGATGCACTGCACTGAAGTGATATTTTGGTTCCAGTTCGCCTTCTTCCGCAACTCACCTCCTCCTGTTTCTCCCCAATTTTCGCCTGCAAGCTGATTAGCTCTGTTTGTTTCTTTATCCAGGCTTGTTGCAGTTCCGTTATATTTTGGCTATTTTGGCTTATTTGAGTCCTGAAGAAAACAAAGCAAATCTTAGGAGTCGCACCGAATTCGAAACGCAGAGAAAACCAAGGATTCACAGTCGTGACGTGGTATGAGGACATTTCCTAATCAGGTTTGCATGGTCATGAGCAGTATTGCTATATTTAAGAAGTGTGTTCACGCGTTAATTCACATGTATAAACAAACCTCAAAGAACGAATGGTCTGATCCAAGACCCCCGAGGGTTCCTCTCCGTGAGCACTTCTCTTTGCGTCGTATTCTCTGAAAGGAAACAACGAAGTTGTTGTTGCACACCTCCGTTTTTTGTCTACTTCGTTTTTTGTAATCCAATAACTATATAATTGCATAACGTAAGCACCAAGAACACCTATATGGGCCTCATCGTGCCATCTAATAAGCAAAAACGGGGAAACGGTTGGGTAAGGAAAAGTTTTGCTCATATATTTTAGGTGGCTCAGCAAAGCCGCAAATACTAAAAAGAGCAAGTAAAAACATTTAAACGTTTGTCATTTTATTTTTCCTTTAGTTTAATCCTTTGCTTCCGCTTTAGCAATCGAGTGCGGCAACAACCAACAACGGAGGCATGGGCAATTACACTATTACTTAGGTGTAATTAATAACAGCAGGATAAAAACAAGGGAGGGAAAACAGCAAAAGGAGCAGTCTCATTTCAGCCAGCACTAGCAATTGACCTCTAGTCAGACTTTGCAAATATACGAAATTGCAACACATGCTGCACTATAGAGCAGCAAAGCATGAATAATATTATTGTTCGTACAATAACCGAATGTTAGTGAAATGGTACAACTGTCTGTATGATTGCAGTTATTTTAAGGGCTCTGTGTTGTACCACTTTTACTTAACTGTCTGTATGATTGCAGTTATTTTAAGGGCTCTGTGTTAACGGGAAATCAAGACCCACCTGTTCAGTTGATCAACGAGTTGCTGTTTTCGGCTTATCAATATATGGCCTTTGCGTATTTCCGCTTGGTGCTGAACACAAGGGAATTCTGTAAAATGTATTTTATCGTTTGTTAAACCCTATATATATATATATATATATATATATATATATATATATATATAGACACAGACACGGACGCAAGTCGCTCTAAAAGATCCGACAGTTCTCTGTGGAGCAACTTGTCGTTGAACAGCTGCTATCCATTTGCATGCTTCCTTTGCCTGAACATTTCAGCATCTATACAAGCCCTGCCTGATCCAGCAAGTTTTCTTTGGCAGTTATTTCTTCATTCAGTCCTTTAACTTCTTCTTCCGCAGCAGCTATCTGCGCCTTAACCCCAATACTCTCGACATTAAGCTGGGCGGCTTCGAACTCCACTTTGACAAGTTCCTCTTCTTGTTTTTCGCAGGCCTGCAGCAACGCCTTTGTCTCCTGAGCTCAGCAACAAGGAGACAAATCGGATTCAGTGGATTTCACTTGCATCAAGCGAGGTGCAGAAATGAGACAATCGTGTACACATGATAGTGCATATACATATATATATAT